>OZ026621.1:73509984-73808209 GCA_964020975.1 Hermodice carunculata
ACCGGAACCACACATATATATTTGTCATGCCATGGGCAACTTGGACATTTTGGTGAAACATGTTTAAAATGGATATTATTTCCCCATTTACACATCACCTCCTTTGACGTCAGTTTAATTTGTTACCTGGGCACAGCTGGAGGCACTTGTCTTTTGAGAGAAGGACGTGGTGCCTTTGATTTAATTTTACATATTTTTATGTTTTGGTGTATGCTGCTTTTGTTATGTTAATTTTCCGTGATTCTGTATATATAAATACATATATATATATATATATATATATATATATATATATATATATATATATATATATATATATATATATGTGTGTGTGTGTGTGTGTGTGTGTGTGTGTTTGTATAAGTTCTGTAATGTATTTTGATGTTTACCAACAAGGGGGTCAATACAATTATCAAAATTATCATTATCATCATCATTGTCATTATCATTATTATTTAGCCTACCTCATATGGGTTTGTTGCACGGGTACTATTTATTTCTACATTTTTCTATGGAGCAGAACCCAGGGGGAGAATAACATTGAATTGGTCTTCCCCTGAGAGCTCAAAAAGACATTCGAGAATTTAATTATTTTCGCGATTTATTTTTGCCATACCTCGGATCCTATTTGGATATCCTGACCAAAATTTGGCTTCAGAGCAAGGCCTAACTCATTTGTTCTGGTGACGTAATCGCAACCTAGTTTTCTCAGGTTTCAGCACCTACAGTCCCGTTTTGGTAAACGTAACCTCAAATATTATTACATTATTCGGCAAAATAGATCATCTGTAAAAAACTTGCTGGCCTCACCCGATGTTGTCAATGGTAACATGTACTGGTCATCGTTTGACGTCAAGGTCATATGACTATATGAAAATCTCCTCTTTCACGTTTGAAAACTTTGTATGTAATTTCAGAAACAGTAGAGCCGGCTATCAAAGTTGTCAGAGTATCAGTTATATTGAAAGGTTTTGACCTGGTACTTTAACATTGACCTTGACCTACTTCTTATCGATCTGGACGCCACGTTGGGAGGTTTCTTATAGAGAGCTGCACTCCCTCTGCATAAAAAGCTACATATAACTTGCCCATAGGGTTTTACGGAGAAGGCTTACGGCCATTTGAAAAACTGCGTTTTCTTCCTTAATAAATGTACGCGCGAAATCTCAAACATAGCTGGGGTCTGCCAGTCATCGCTTAAGCAGGCTGGTGCTTGAGCACTGAGGTTCAGCACCTGATACTTGATTTGGGACCTTGACCTATACTTCGAGGGTTTTTTTCAAACCTTTTCGATGTTTCTAAACTATAAATATTTGAAAAATTATATGTTTGACTTGTCAATGACGTTTGGATGATTATTGAAGGAGATTGGGGTCCCATGTAATGTACTTTTACCCTCTGCATTCAATTTAAGACATTTACTTAATTTGCTGGTAGACTCATTTTTGGATGGACCTGTGCCCCTGCGACCAAATGTATTCAAGTTACCGTTCCGTCAAAAATCGATCAGCTCATGTGCTTCAGTCCATCCGTTATACACACACACACACACACACACACACACACACATATATATATATATACATATATATATATATATAAACTTTTCAACGGCAGAGAAACGCAGTTTGCTGACAAATCTAAAATGTGTAAAGGCCACATTCGTGGCTAAAAATATACTTGGAGTTTGCTGACACACGCGAGATGCAATAGTCTTGTCAGAGCTTGGGAAACCAAATGCAACAGCTGCCAGCATTCTGCTGATTCGTTTGGCAAACAACGTTACGATTGCCGAATGTAGGTTCATTGTTGACGAAATCTTTGGGTTGAACATGTTGAATGCAACCATTGTCTTTTGACAAACTGCACCAACCTGCGGTCATCCGTCTCACCTGCAAGTCTCAGTCTGCCAGAACAAGATATTATCATTTATTGTGCTGTTTATAATACCCAAAGCGAGTCAACCACCTTCTTATTGTTGTTCTGGGACACCCAATCATCCTAGCTACTTCAAGTTGGTTAAAACTAACCTCCAAGAAACCAGCGATATTTTCTGCATTTGGAATCTGTTGCAAATGATTCACATACCCCCCCCCCCCCCGCCGGGGCGGCCACTTGTCTCTCTATAAGCCCATAATAGTATACGGAACGTCAGGGATTGAAATTCAAATGCTGATATCGACAACTCTCAAATCGTATATTAAAATCTGGATATTGTTAGGATAGGGAAAGCTCGTCTGATTGAAAATAATATGCTAGGATATACTTGGTTTGGACACAATCCCCAGGATTTCCATCCCAGGGCTCGCACTGGGTCAGAATGTGTCGGCTTTCTGATAAGAAACAGTATTTTGGATGAATTTGACGTTAGCATAAGAGACAATACAGAGGACGGCAACGTAGTAGAAATCGAGACTTGATGCTATGGTGCTTATAGATTACCAGCGAATAAGAGGTACTGCTTCTGCTGCAAAAACGATGTGGAGGATGAGTGCCGTGTGCTAGATAATTGTACAATTTACGCCAAAAAACCTTTGTTTGATAAGATTTTACCGATAAATCCAAATCTGATGCAATTAAACGTCCCAATATTGGCTGTATGAAAAACAAAGATGTTCAGTTAGTAAGATGCTTGGCCAAAACCCCATTTACTTGCTTGCACCCCCCCCCAAAAAAAACCCTTAATATTGTATAGATATTAAACAGTAATGAATTCCTTTAATTGAGTTTAAATGTTTTCATTCAGACTGGATTATCAAGTAGTACATCGAGATACTAAAATTGGCTCCCCAGACATAGAAAGATGTGCATTAATGTGTAAAGATACACAGGACAAACAATAAGTAATGGAGGACAAATCGAATGGACAGTATGGAAATGTTACACAACAATGAGCTCTCAACACTAAAAATGGTAAATAATATGTTTTAAGTTTGTGAAGATTTTTCAAACTTCTAATGGTAAAAGACCACCATAAATTGAAAAGGTTGACTTCGAGAGGAAATTATACAATAGTAATTGACATAAGATCTACCGGCTGTTTCCGTGGTCACAAAACATATAAGATCTCTAACAACAGACTGTTATGTCCCAGTAAAATAAGAGACAAATCTGCGTAAAATAAAAATTGCCCAGGATCAGAAATAAAATCTTGAACTGTACTAACTGACACTCAATCCGATCAAAGCAAAGGAAATGATAATAACCAGAAAACGCCATACTGTGACCCATCCTGCTCCTGAGTTTGAAAGAAGCAACTACTAAAAATGTCAAAGAGCATAAACATCTCGGTCTCTTACTGCAAGCAAACTTGTCTTGGTCTTCACATATCAATTCTATTTGTACTAAAGCTATGAACATGGTTGGAATTTGACATGGTCTGCAGCATAAAGTAAACAGACGTTCTCTGGAGATTTTGTATTTATCGTCCATACGCCAAGTCTCGGAGCACGGAAACGTAGTATTCACTAATTGTTCTCGAGCCAATGAAGTCGAACTGGAAGCTGTGCAACTGGCAGCGGCCCGTGCAGTAACAGAGACAAGACATTTTATAATTCATAGTCAAATTTATGATACAAGTTGTGAAACACTGGGTGTTCGAAGGGTCAAACAGACATTAGTATTCATGTACAAGATTATCAATACGATTACTCCAATGTACGAGTATAATTTGCTTCTGAAAACATCACAGGCTAGAACACGATACAATGTCCGCATGGATTCTAAAGTCACTCCATTTCGAACCCGTACAGAACTGTCTTTTTTCATCAACCATAAAGCTGTGGAACAATTTACCGATTGAACTCAAAAGAAGCGAGCCTGTACAAGAATTTAAATTTAAACTGGATAAGGACAAACCAAAAGGAAATGGTTTATATTATGTTGGAAAAAGGAAAGAGAATATAATGCTTGCGCATGGGATTTTGTTCCCTCAATGCTGATTTGTTTATAATAAGTGTAGTTTCTTCACCACAATGTTACTGTATCACAGGACACAAAGATATTTTTCATTACTTTTTTAGTGTCCAGAGTATACAACGAAATGCTTTACATAACACAGTATTCCCTCATGCCTGTTTCACAGTAAAGACTTTGTTACACGGACCAGAAAACTGCAACATATCTGCTAAACTCGAAATTTACTATACTGTTATCAGGCATATACAAGAAACAAAACGATTTCCATAGCAAGTGTTTTATTTATTTTTCCATGGTAGGAAACCACGAAACCCTAATGTGACTTTACTATCTGGGTTGAAAAATGGTATGTAAGTCTTTTAGATGTCTGTTTTTGTTCATGTATTGTCCTGTAACACGTCCAGAATTTTTACATTTTTTTTCTTTCACGAGAGGGGTTCATATAGGCATTGCTTGCTCCCCAATATTTTTTTCTTTCAAGAAATAAAATAACTTTATACAAAAAGCGGTAACTTTTTTTTTCTATATTTTTTCATCCGACATATTATTGTTCCCATGTGTAAAATGAGAGAGTAATATATCACCTGCTGTCTAGACAATTCACTTTGCATTTACTTCCGGTGCCTAACTTTTTCAAACTGTTCTCGACAGAGTTTCTCTACGGCTGAAATAGAGAGGACATTCTGAAGAGAAATGTATATGCTCCCGTTAAGTCATTTCTCTTTTATGGTGGAAAACAGCAAATATGCAATATGTTGTATATGACACCAGGAACTGAGTTCATGCGCACCGCAGGTAGCAGTGTAATAGACCGTGACACATTTTATGTAGAGTTTCTTCGTTTAGTTCATAAATCTGTTATAGCTTTCTGTAGAGCAGATGCTTTTTGCCACATGTGTAATTTAAGTCTTTAGAATGATGTATGCAGTTGAGAGTATAATAAAAGATTAGCTATCTTATCTACTGACAGATATGAAATTTTTTTCCACACCTGTTGTCGTTCGTCTTTTTTTTCACTCCAGGATAACCCCTTTTGTTGAAGAATGAAGATGAACACATGTTAACATGGAAATACATCACACTGGGAACATGATTTATATGTTGTCCAGGACTTTGAAATTCATAGGCACCGATGTTAAAGGAAGCGGGCAGAAATGTAGACATCATTTTGAAAGGGGTGGGGTTGGGGGCAGGTTGATTACCGGTTCTGTTGCATCTATCTGTCTGATGGTCCATCCGTCTGTCTAGCTACTCATCTATTTGTTTGTATGGAACTGACTTTATCAGCTGTTTCATGTAGATATATAAATCATGACATTTTACTAAAGAGAAAATAGCACATACATAAATGCAGCAGACAAGTATTTCACTGACATGCTACAAAAAAGAAGAACAAATGCATTTAGTGTTACAACAACACAATGACATGTCATACATGAAGGAGAATACGTGTAGAGAAATAAATCGTTTAGTATTCACAATGCTGCACTGTATTACAAAGATACTTTCTCCTTCTGTATATCATTAAAAATCTTTACGATTGCAATTTTGTCAATGTCGTCTAACTTGATAATGGATAAACAATTTTCGGAAACATTTAGATTGCCAAATGCATGTATGGGGAAGATATCGGTAAGCGCATTGCATAGGTATTTTCTTTCAGTTTCATATGTCTTGCAAGTTATTATAACATGATATTCGTCTTCTAAAACATTACAATTTTTGCACAATCTTTTTTGTAAAGGAATTTTGTGTGGCCTTTGTGTCTACCAATTTCAATTTTCAAATTATGTGCATTTATTCTAAATCGTGTGATTATTTTCCTCAATGTATAATCTTTAATAACTGATAGATATTTCTCAAATTCGAAGGTTTCTTTGAATTTAGTATATGTACGTAGGTTCGGGGGTTTTTTTTGTTTTGTTTTTGTTTTTTGTCGAAACCAGGATTACTTTTTATAGTTTCTTGCTACTGGATGATAAGTCTTCTTTTATTTATTTTTACAAAAGACCGAGCAGGAAAAATCTCAGTGCGTGAACCGATATTGTTCCACATTTTATTGAAGCCAAATAAGTTGATAATATTTTTAAGGATGTAAATCATTTAAACTTTCCGGCATCAATATGTTCCACATTACAAAGAAAGCAGTTATATAGAAAACTATCGGGCTTCATGTGTACTATTCGTAGCCAATTCTTGCACATTTGTGTGCAAATTTGAGTACAAGAGAGAATTCTCCAACTTCACTGGGTAGCCTACCGCTATATTGCTGGCTTTTTTACTTACTCATAAAGTAAAACGCAGAAAATTAAGGTGCACCTGTTCGAAAGAAAAATTAAAATAATTGTCGATTTCATTAGTTGTCATACATTTATCTGTCGGAATTTCGTTTCGCAGGTATACTTAAGAATTGGCGACATAAGTTTGTGAAACTAACTCAACAATATTGGCAGACTGATTTGCGTACTATACAACAGGTTATTCAGGCGAGCAATATATTTAAAAGCTTTATCACTTAGCATTTTGGTAGCTTTAGTATGTATGTATGTATGTATGTATGTATGTATGTATGTATGTATGTATGTATGTATGTATGTATGTATGTATGTATGTATGTATGCTGGGCTAGCTCTAGGATTTTTTACCGCTAAGGAAATTTGGCTATAACTACAATTTCCTTTAGCCAAATGGAATCTTCTTTAGCCAAATTTTAGTCCCATAAATCTGACACATATAAAGTCAAAATGCACCCCCCAGCCCGCCCTCCTAAAAGACCTCAAAAATATTTTGTCAAACACACAACCATACATACTTATATTGTTTTTAAAATAAGTAAATTTTCCTTTCTTTTCTTCATTTACATTTTTTTTCTAAAATAAAGTTTTAAGTTATGAAACTTGGACATATGATAAGGTTAGTGACCAAGACATGTCAGAACTGAATTATATTTTGATTTTAATATATAATCCTAGTTTTGAAAAAATTGCACTTATTGAGCCAATTTTATGAAAATTTGTTCAGATAATGGTTATGATACTTTGATTATCATCAGTAATTAAATCAACAGAAAGATATTTAAATCACTGCTGGTATATTTATCATAGCTAAATTTAGAGATAAAATATTAAAAGGAAGTATTAATTTTCAAGATAACTTTTAATAATTTTCTTTTGGAAGAAACATATCAGCTCATTCCAGAATAGTTTTTTTCTTTTCTTTTTCTTTCCTTTTTTCTTTCTTTTTTAAATTTTTTATAAATAACTGGAGTTGACAGTGGTAAATAATGCTTGCACTAAAGAGTTATTAAAATATGAACAAAATTAAAACATTCGATATAAAAAAGTAAGAAAATATGTGTATATTGCATTATGTTCACCTTGACAACAGACCAAATACTGTGTAGGTGTACTAAACCATTAAACTGGCCTGCCAATTGGTAGGCCTAATATCTATTGAGAATATGCAGATATTATACAGTTTTAAAACTCTTGGCTGCTTGAATCAACATTATTACTTACTTTAAGTCAATGTTAACAGAAATAAACTTGAAGTATTAAACTTTTGATCAAAAAAACAAAAAAAAAAAAAACAAAAACAAAAAAAAAAACAAAAACAAAAAAAACCCAAACAAATCCTTGTTAATTAAAAATCTGTAAAAGATAAAAATACATGTACCAAATTTGCTGCCCATATCTGAAGGAACACAAGCGTTTTTCATTTTCGTCAATAGATGGCAGGACTACTACACATGTGCCAATGTCAAGGTCAATCAAAAAGAGCATTTGCACCCGCGAATTTTACACTTGTTTATTTCAACGAATTTCTTTGCTACAAGGCATTTATGAATCATGACAACTCTGTCTGTGGTCATTAGTGGATAGATACAATGTTTTGACAAGGAATCCTATAATATGAAGACCTAAACTGGGAGCTGGAAGTCACGATATGACCTTGATCAAGTAGGTATTTTGGACAGCTTGTTTATGCGTGCTGAGTCAAAAAGCCAATTTGAGATAAACAGAGTACATCGATTCATTTATGCCTGAGCAAAGCAAAAAGACGTAATATTATATGTCTCTGAATGTATTTTCTTATTCTCTGAAGTCTACTTTGAAGTTGAATAAAGTTTTCTTTCCGTTATTTCGATAATGCACGTCCGTTTTTTTTACAAGAATATCCCATTACAAAACCTGTCCTGGAAAATTTTATCTTCGCCAAATTGGCGAACTTATTCGAATTTTCTTTCGCCAGATCAACTATTTTTTCGCCAGTGGCGAATTAACGAATGGCTAGCGCGAACCCAGGTATGTATGTATGCATAATTGTAAATATATTTAAGATATAAATTATGATTATACTTATTGATACTGCTTACTGTCAAGTTTCTTTTCCGCTCATGAAGCTGGAAGAAAAGTTCAATATTAAAGTGCTTTAACAAAAAATATGAGGTCAAGGTTTTGGAATCTCCAGCTCAACACATCTTCTGGTAGGTATACTGTCTTTCAGGTTTAGTTCAATTCCACCCCAGTACCAGTTACGCGATCTTTACTATACTTAACGTAGTTTAGAAACTATCAATGGGCAGTTATGCATCTGGAAAGGAATACGCTCTATGCAAATAAATTTCCCGCCACAAATCACGGGTTTGACGCCAGGCGATTGCGGGGGACGTGCGGGTCACATCAACGTCACGGACACGGCCATCAGTTCATTTCTCACAAAATTAGCGTGTTTTGAGAAATTTAAGTTCACAAAGGCCAAACTGGCGTTTATCTAGTGTTTCCTGAGCTATATATAAAGAAAAATTTCCATCTGCCTTTGATATATATTTTTTATTTCCAATCATATTAGTAATATCCCGCTTGTCCCCGCAGGTACCGACCCGTATCTCGCCATATCGCACCAAGCGAGACTAGGCAATCAGGTATATAGTTTTGGCGGGAAATTAATATGCATATCTCGAGCCACGTTTCGGAGCATCTTAAAATGTCACATTTTGGGCTCAACCAGTATACTAAATGCTCCAACTTTTGCATCAAATTTTAAGTTTCAGATGTTGGTATGACACAGAAAATTCATCGAGAACATGATTATGAATTGGGCTTGGGTCTGCGTGAAAACTTGTTGAAAGTGCATTCACATCAATTATGTTGACAGCCACATACCGCAGGGTACCTTGAATTTTTGTGAGTAAAATCACCGATAAAAAAAATCTGTGAGTAAAGCGCAGTTGATTATTTCATCGTTACAAGTAAGCCTTGATGTGGGGGCAGAGGTGGAAAAGAACGTTAAGCCACTGTGATTGCAATACGGCGCTATCGCAGCCATAGATTCCTATTATGGAGTGTTGCTCTGAAATAAGCCTGTCACTGAACACTGTGTGACAGAACGGGATCGAAAGAGGTAACTAGTTTCAAAGACAGGCAAGTTGGTCTGGGAGGGGGTGCGGCAATATTTGTCACGAATTCTTTGCCATTCATTCATCGACCTGACTTGGAAGATACAAACAGTTAGTGTCTGTGGATAAAATTAAAAACAACAAATGGGAATGCCCTCATTGGTGTATGTTATCGTCCACCAGGTCAACCCGTGGACGTCAGAACAAGCTTTCTTGATCATCTTTCTAATTCCATTTCTGCTGCCTTGGCACTTAATCCAAATACTATAGTCATTATTGGTGATTTATTTTAATGATCGCTGTGCAGACTGGAACGCAGAGCATGCCTATAGCGAAGTGGGTAACCATGCACCTATTTAATATTGTTTCTAACAACAGTCTTTTTCAAATTATTAGTTAACCTACACGTTTGACGGAATTTACTGAATCCTTATTAGATTTAATTATTCCGGATTCTCCAAGCTTTATTTTGGATAGAGGCATTTTACCTCCCATATCGACGTCTGACCATTGTGTTGTTTACTGCACTATCATTGTCCCTCTTTTCCATCCGAAAAATCTTTTAAAAGTAAAATTTGGTATTTTGATAAGACAGGCTTTGACGCGCTCAATGAGTCGTTGGGCACCGTACCTTGAGACGTGGCTTTCAACACTTTGGATGACATTGGTGATATTCTCTCATTTTGGGACGATTTACTCCTGACGTACATGTATCTCAAACAATATGGCCTTTTCACAATTATTAAAGTACGACCAAAGGACAAGCCCTGGATAAACTGTAACATTAGAAGCTTAACCAAAAAAAAAAGAATCGAGGCTGAAAAAGACACTACAAAAACGGAACGCTTATTGCAGTTTTATAAACGAACCAGAAATGAATGTGTCGGCAAACAAAAAAAGCTGTTAATTAGTATTTTAGGAAACCACACGACGAAATCGACAGTAGAGACATCGATCCTAAAAAATGGTGGTCATTGACTAAGTCAGTTCTAGGATGCAAAGTATTCCAGTCCTTACCTCCCTTAAAAGAGGATGGAGAACCTACAACTAATAACAAAAAAAAACAAAAACAAAAAAAAAAAAAAAAACAAAAAAACAAAAAAACAAAAAAAAAAAAAAAATGGTGGTCATTGACTAAGTCAGTTCTAGGATGCAAAGTATTCCAGTCCTTACCTCCCTTAAAAGAGGATGGAGAACCTACAACTAATAACAAAAAAAAACAAAAACAAAAAAAAAAAAAAAAAAACAAAAAAAAAAAACAAAAAAAAAAAAAAGAAAAAACCAACAACAACAAAAAAAACCCTAGACATATTTAACACGTGCTTTGCATGTCAACGCAAACTACCAGAAGATGCAGCTCCTACCTCCTTGAACGACGTCCACTTTGTCAATGATGCAAGGCTTGAGCTTTTTTACTGTTAGTGAACATGACTTTTAAATGGTTTGAAGTATCTGAAAATATGCAGTGCTGCGGGTCGGGATGGAATTGCCAATTATTTATTTAAGAAAATTGGGCCAAGTTTTTCTAGTTCTCTTTGCAGACTTTTCAATGCAGCTTTGGCCACTTTCCGGATCAGTGGAAAAAAAATCTAATTTGTGTCCGGTTTACAAAAAAGGTGAGCGCCAAACAAAATCCGTCTATAGACCAATATCACTTCTTTGCAATTTTTCCAAGGTAATGGAAAGACAAATTTTCAATAGATTTTATGAATACTTGACCCAGAACGATCTTCTTACATAAAAAAATTTCTGGGACCGAAAAGGGTGACTCAACTGTGAACCATCTCATGAGTGTCACCCCAAAGATGTACAGTGGTGTTGACTGCAGAATACGTATGGTCTTTTTGGATGTTTCTAAAGCTTTTGATAATTGTGGCACAAAGGTTTACTTTTCAAACTTCGGGCGCTGGGTTTTGACAACTCATTGGTACCTTGGGTAGAGAACTATCTTTCGAACCGTTTTCAAGGAGTGGTTATTGTAGGACAAGAATCCAGTTGGCTCCCACTTGAAGCAGGTGTCCCCTAGGGGTCCCTAGTGGGCCCACTTGTCTTTTTGGTTTATGTCAATGAGATGGTTGGTAATATTATTATTGACATCAGATCATTTGCTGACGACACTTCCTTTCTTGAAATTGTAAGAAATTCTGCAGACTCTACTTTAACGTTGAACACAGATATGGATCATGTTGGAATTTGCGGTAGATTTTGAATAGTAACTTTTAATGCAATAAAATCTCTTTCGCTTATTCTCTCCACAAGGAGGAGCACGCCATTTCAAGGACCTTAGTACCTGAATGGCAATGAAATTTAAGACATCACCAATCATACACATCTTGGCATCACTATGTGTTCTAACTTAAATTAGAAAGAGCACATTTTGCGAATCACGGATAAAACTAGTTGAAGGATAGCACTTCTCAAGCGTTTCAAATACAAATTATCCAGAAATGCTCTTTGTAAATTGTTTAAGTCAATGACTCGTCCTATACTTGAGTACTGTTGTGCCCTGTTCGACAATTTTGGTCAAACCTTATCAGATATACTAGAATCCGTCCAATATCAAGCAGCGAGGACGTGCACAGGCGCTTTGCGTTACGCAAATCGCGCTCGTCTACTCGTTGATCTCGGTTGAGAAACGATGGCCATACGTAGTCATATTCCATAAAATATACAATAAATACGTTCCGTTCTATTTGTCTGACCTAGTGCCCTCTTCTTCTGAAACAACGGCAGGTCGTGTCTTAAGAAATCCCCATAATCTGAGACAAATTAAATTTAGAACACAACGTTTCAAAGGATCAGTTCTTGCGTCGACAATCCAGTTGTGGAATGAGCTTCCAGTGGACATTCGTCAATCTCCCTCCTTACCCTATTCAAAACCAAACTGAAGTGTTTATTATTAAGATAGCCCCCCTTCTTACTTTGCACATTGACAGCGTTTTCCAAATGTATGCCACACTCTATTAAGACTTGGTCATTCATCATTAAATTATCACTTATATCGAGTTAATCTTGTTGCCGATCCGTCTTGTTCCTGTGGTATCGGAAATGAAAATATTGACCATTTTTTCCTCTGCGGTCTTCGTTATTCCTAAATTAGAGCCACCCTTTCACAAATTGTTTCCTTAATCATGGCCCCTGGGGTCAGCCCATCTCTCCTCCTATCATTTGACAAAATTTTATGCTTCAGGTTATGCTTAGGGGAAACTCTGATCTGGATGTCGAGTCAAACGAATTATTTTCTCCGCTGTGCAAACTTATATTGGAAGCAGCAGACTCTTTTTAACATGAATTCTTCTCGGCCTGTGAATGGCTGTCTACAGGTTGCCAGGGAGTCATGTCGGGGAATGAAATGTTAAGAATTGTCTATCTGTCCTGTGGTTATTGTATATACTACTGTGTTTGTTATGTGTCTGGAGGGCCTCCAGATTAGTTTATGTAAGTTACCAGGCAATTCACATGAAATAAATATGTAAATAATGATAAGAGGCCAAAATAAGTTTATAGCGTTGTAAACTAGGAAGCATGGTCTTCCGGATTACGTGTGACGATATATAAACAAAAAATAAAACACTTATACATAAGATAAAAAAAAAAAATGGTGACAGATAGAAATAGAAAATCTGGACACTGGAGACCAATAAATGTGGGTGAATGACCGTCACGGTAAACAAACTATGAATCAGGAATATGTTACGGTTTTGCTCAATGCAAATTGCACGTGACTTTTCACTTGAAGTTTTGCAACTTGCCTTGTTACAACAATAGTTTGTTTTTTAAGAGCAGCTTACGGTGACACAAGCTTGGAATTACAACATATAATGATATGTAGAACGTGTTTTGATTTCAGGGCAGACAGCAAAGTAACTTAAAGTGTCATACATGAAACATCAAAGGTGTCAATGTTGACAGCAGAATATTATAATAAAACGACAACGTAAGCTGCGCACTGTTTTCAATTGAATGGTGACCTTAAGCGAAAAGACAGCTGTGTCATCCATTCGATAATGAGGTACTTGTAACAGAACTCAGTGATAATTCCAGAAACCTAAAAAGAAAGATGACATATGACGTGGTAATTCCCTTGGTGTCAGATGACCCTATTGTGTCCCGAGAGTGGTCACGATAATGTAAATAGTAGCCTCATGTCTGGAATAACTGGATATGTCCCTTGCATTATTGGGCCATGACTCACTGCTCAATGTAGATATCTTTGGAAGAAAATCATTAAATTGTGGTTATATTTAGAGGCGATATATGTATTTAAGCCACAAGCAATGCGGAATTTTTGTCATAGCTGCCTCTTCCAAGTCAAATCTAAAGGACGTCAGAGAGCAAAACAAAAGAGCGTTTGATAAGATTCTTCATTCTTATACGTTATATAGAACTATGTCTTAACTAAAACTACTACAAAAACATATCTACAATGTTTTTTTATTTTCTTCATGTGTATATTGCCTTCAAGTAGGTGTCAATTGATTTAACATGTTGCTGCTAAGCCACGATATAAATTTGAAATTTCGAAGCTGATGCCGTTTCTTCCAATGATAAGTATTTTTGGACTCCAAACATTTCAAAATTCGGCAACAAAGTGTAAAATGATCGTTAAAATTTACCACATTTCCTGTCATGTCAATATCATTAAAATATCGTATTTCCATGTCATGCCAATATTTACTGTTGAGCTGAAACAGCTGGATGAGGGTGTAATCTGTCGCCGAAATGGCGTAATGATGGTCTGCCTGCCGGCAACGATCCAAAGACTTCCAGCACACTGTGCCCTTGACATGACGGGACATCTGTGGGTCACGCTCACAGTGTATGAATTGACAAAATGAGTCACGAGGCTGTAGAACAGTGGAAAAAATTGAGAACATAACATGTGCTTCAACAACAAAATGGGTGGTTAATACAAACAGATTACTTGTGAGAATTCTTCATCATAAAAGAGAGTCATACAAGTGACTAACACTTGTAAGAATGAGGACTCACGAGCGACGACTTCCCATGCTTTCACAACGATTTCTGTATGGCAATTTTCAGATCATACTTTGAATTTCAGGTAGTTATAACTGTTGATACAAGAAGATCCATTTGACAAATATTTTTACCTGTTATTTTGACATTTGGAGCTAAATGTTGGGGAAGAAAATGAAACAAAAACATTTCACCAATAACTATATTGACTCACGTGACGTAAATCAGTAAAACAGCATGATTTAATGTTTTCCAACCAATGAACATTGATAAACTAAATTTACACCCAGCTACGATTATGCTTGTTAAGCGCACATAAGATATGCAAATACTAACCAAGTAATGTGATTAAAATGTAGACCTACTGGAAACTGATCATTATAATAGGTGATGGAATGAGAGACCTTGGGGGTTCAGTGCAAGAACTTTTTAGAATGTTCTGCCATCTGTTGCAACACTATGGAAAACAATCCTTTGTTGCATTACTTTATTCATGTACACACCAGACCTGACAACGTTCATGATAAAGAGATGTTATACATGTATTATAACATAGAACATGTACTTGTCCAGTGCCACGGGCATTAAGATAACAAGAATGATTCAGAAGAATAAAGCCAGTCAGAGGATCACGTTCGGCAGGGGGAGGGGGGGGGGTTACTCCCATAAATGACGATGCTGGGTATGTGCCGCTCTGAAGGACCCTCCTTTCAGCGACATTTCCTTAACAGAGGTCCAGTCTTTGCCCCAAAATTCCCTTAAAAGGATAATTTTCTCCTTTATAGCTTAAGATTAGAGACAATTTACTTTAGATCAAAATTTTCTTCCTGGAGTACTTCGCGCCAATATTGGGACCATATTATCTGCTATTTCGGTTTGAAAATTCCCTAACAAAGATATAATTTTCGTGATTTTTAACAAAAGGATAGGTTTTTGAAAGGTCATGTCGCACACCATCAAACTTTGGGAAAGTACCTTTTTGACCGCCCCCGCCCCCCTTTTCCCTTTCACGCTGGCCGCGTGATTGCGTGCTCTCGAATACAGTTTCTCCCCAGATGGCGCCACATGACAATACCCCGCCAACCCGTGCCTCTCATGTCGCACCGAAACCACATCGACATGCATGTATAGCCGTGGCATGGAAAATGTAAATTTGACAAGTTTTCATTTCACCTGAATGGTGGTCAACATGTAACATTTTCAATAAATTAAGGTCCTTGTGTGCTTATCAGAGAAAGTGATTCGTATTCCAGTAAAAAGCAGAACACATAAAATATCCGAATGATATACAAATAAAGTGCCGTGTGGCTCTAGTAAACTCCGGTGTGGACTTGGTGGATCATCTAGTAAATTCATCACACGCGCCTGCTTTTGCTTGAGATTCTTTTTCAATTTATGTATCACTGAGTTTGCTTTTTTTTCTAAGTTTGAAAAGAAGTGACATGCACAAGAGGTCTTGACTGCTTGAATAAAATGGCGAACAACATATGTATTTAGAGATCCAAGAAATTCTTGTCCCTAGCTGTCAACATTGCGAGTGACAGAAACGTGCTTTTTATGCACCTTTTATAACAATTCAAATTTGCATTACTTATCGGAATACATGTAGAGATTTCAATGGAAATAGAATCTCTGTGATAATGGAAGGTAGGAAAAATTAAACTATAGGCGTTTTAAAGGGTTATAAAGATGTATGTGGTCAACGTGTCAATGTATTGTCCACAAATGTGAGCTTGCTTTAGTTTGTTTTAGGCCGCAAGAAATGACCATCCACGCCTGCGGGGTCGGTGTCAAAAGGTACAAATTGGATATATGCTATATTATGCTAAAGATGCGATCACAAGGCAAACGTGAACCAGTTTCTTACTGATGCTGGCTAATAGCGCTGAAAGGGTTACTTCCAACGACAAAATATGGTCCCGCATGTCGTCTTCAATGAAAAGGGACTAACTTGATCCAGCCTGTATTACTTGTCACATGATGAGTGCACAAGTGACAATTTTACACGTGTTACCGGGGCACCGTTTCAAAGGGAACAATGTGAATCCATGACTATAGTACTTATTATTTTGCATTTTTTTTAGCTCAATAGCAAAAAAAGCAAAAAACAAAAAAAAAACAAAAAACAAACAAACAAAACAAAACAATAAAAACCCAAAACAAAACCCAAAAACAGGCCCAAAAAAAAAAAAAAAAAAAAAAAGGACAAAGTAGCAAACTTCACGCAAAGAGGACTATACAATCCAATTTATGTGCCACCAGTTGATGACATGATAAGTTCGAATTCCGGAAATGAAGATTGTTTTTTTTACTCTCAAATTTTATGGTATCAAATATGGATTTTTAAGTATACAAACTATTCTTTCCAAAACAAGAACAACATTAACAACAACAACAACAACAACAACAACAACAACAACAACAACAACAACAACGTCAGAGAACATTCAACTTCTCCTGGTTTAAGAGTATATATGTTGTGGATAAGAAGCCAGAGAACATATGCTTGAGATGTAATAACCATACATGGATTGCGAAGGTGGCCAAGCCTTTATTAATTACTCTCAGTGGCACAGTTGTTGGGGGTATATTTGATACCAAATTGTAAGCTGAAAGAAACCGAAGGTCTTGGAAAAAAGAGTCTCAGCAATCTACATTTCCCATTTCTGCTAGGCGACTGGTGCCAAAGGTTGCAGGTTCGAGTCCCACTCGTTCCGAACATAAAATAGCACAGACGTTTGCATATACACCCCACCTAACTATGACGCAGAGGAAATTGAAGCAGGCGCAGAGAACCCTCCCCCCCCCCCCCCCCAGTCAGAGTGGTAAGAACTGTTTGCGGTTACTCCCCAAGGCAAGGACCGTGCCCTGCTGCTGCTTGTTGAGGTGAAGGAAGAGCGTCTTGTCGCTCAGCCAGCCGTGCACCGTTTGTCCAAGCTGTAGATAAGAAACAAAGGAAGGGTAAAGTAAGGTAGTCCGTGCTTTGCGCAACACCTGTATGGACATGATGTTCGTACTGTACGTCATTGTCCCCAATCCTCTATTCATATCTTATGTTAATTATGGGTAAAATTGACCGCCAAAATTTAGTTGGTTGTACAGGCATACGACTGTGGATAAACTAAAAGTGATGTGTATAGGTCAACTTTTGTCGCGTCTCCTTTTAATGGGGAGTCTTAGAGCTCAGCTTTAATACTCGCTTGGCTGTTCAGCAGAGGCCATTGAAGTGGCGACATGATTGATCTGGATAGGAATTCATTTACTAGAGAAGATTATCTGTGCAAGACCGGAAAACGTCTCAAAGATGAAACAACACAGCTTCTGATACTTAGGATGATTGTCCTACTGTTTCCAACCAATACATCAACTATCCAGCCCCAGACCCTGTGCTGTCTGAAGATTCGAATGCAGCACAAAGGTTTGATACCAATAACATATTTTTTTTTAGACGTTTTATTTATTGACAACAAAATAATACATAGTATAAATTCCATCGTTCCACCGAGCAGGCAGTTGTTACATCACTCCAATAATACAACATGCCCTTGCTGAGTCGCCCAAATAGGGACTAGAACACAATTATGACGAACACGGCCAATCCGCAACCAAAATAATAAATTCATTAGCCGGTCAACGTGCTCATCGTAAATCATAACCATTTTCTTTGTTTAGTTACGATATTGTGCATAATTTCCAGATTAGAAGAGGAAATTAATTATTTTATGCATTTTCTATTCTGAAAAGATTACTTTTCACACAACCTAAAGACTCGACAGTGTATTTGTCGGATCCCATGATTCATCCTTACTGAACACTCTAATCCTGCATTTAACACTTACACAAGCACAACTGAACATGCAGCACTCTGAAACTTCAAGTTTTCATAAATGTAATAAAGTAGGATCTCACTCTTCATGATACGCCCCCTCCCCCCACACAACTGAAATTGTAGAATGTTTTAAATTGTCCGCCTGTAAGACTAACTCGTATATAAAATAAGTCTTTGCTATTATAGCCAGCGACCCCATGTGCATTTTCCTTGTGAAACATTGAACTTATTTTCAACACTGCTACTATTACGGATATTTTTACATCGGAAACTGTTGTGAAGTATTCTAATCTGTATTTTACACAAACAATAAATTTATTGTAAGTACGCAGCTCAATAGCAGATTGAGGCGTAACACGTGAATTTACTGCACATTTTCGCCGGTCAGATGCACGTTGACGTGTACAGGCTTGCAATTGTCGTTAGTTGTACAAATATAAGTAAGGGTAGTAGTAATTATAATCGCAAATTGAGTGTGACCTATAACCTTAAATCAGTCCAAGTAGGACATGAATGGTGGTTACGTAATTAATGTCGTCTGCAGTTCCTTTTATTCGGTTACGTATTAAATGTCGTCTGCTGTTCCTTTTATCTGGTTACATATTAAGTGTCGTCTGCTGTTCCTTTTATCTGGTTACATATTAAGTGTTGTCTGCTGTTCCTTTTATCCGGTTACGTATTAAATGTCGTCTGCTGTTCCTTTTATCTGGTTACATATTAAGTGTCGTCTGCTGTTCCTTTTATCTGGTTACATATAAAGTGTTGTCTGCTGGTCCTTTTATCTGGTTACGTATTAAATGTCGTCTGCTGTTCCTTTTTATCTGTCGTGTTTGTTTCTTTTTTATCAACAGTTTCGAATGGCCCCTTATGTCCACAATCAACAGCTGTATCAGGCGTGTTCTGGGTGCTTAGGTGTTGCTTACTGTGCTCAGCCTAGTGAAATAACCCCTTCAGATTGTTACATGGAGGATTCTTGGACATCGTTGTACATAAATCACTGAAAGAATGGGGTTTTATATGAAAGACTGATATTCAAGGTTTGATGCTGTAGAGGTGACATAGGTACATTCATACATACAAACACACACACACATACATACATACATACATACATACTATATATATATATATATATATATATATGTATATATATAATGGATGCATGTGTGGCCTGGTATAGCGACAACAATAATATGCTGTACAACCCGTAATTGCTTTTAATACGCTGCATGCCTCACCTCATTGGCAGTCATAAAATACAGCTACATACAGTAATTTATATATACACTTTGCAGTCAGATCCCCCGGAGTTGGTTTGTGCATGGTAAATCATTCAACTGGATCTGTATAGAGCAAGACCAGAAAACTGTCTGTCGTGAAAAAGACCACTGTAGGGCGGATGCCAACTTAGGAAAATCCGCTGGGGATCCTTCAGAAGGACATGAATTGGCAATGTGGCCAACTCTTGTGGCAACAGTGTCAACAGCCAGATATTTCTGTTATAAAGTTTATGATATAGTGTACGTCCAACTAATCGCCAGATCGGACAATGGGCATACAATAAAATAGTTTTTTTTTTTTCTGATGTAATTCAATTTCATAATGTGGTCCAAGGAGCTAGCAGTCAAGTGGCCAGGCTGTGCGATAGACACCGTGGATTATTGACTGATGGCCCAGGACAGTATCACAAATGTACCGGTGTTACGACTGACCAACCGGACCTTGAGGTTAGCATGTCTGCTTGCTTATTTTCTATTGTTTTCGTTTTTGTTTTTGTGTTGTTTCATTTTTTATTTTACTTTATTGGTTTATTTATTATTTTTTTGGGGGGTTGCTTGTTTTTTATTATCTGGTGAAAAGATAAAAATATGCTTTGCTTTCAAACAAGTACCATCATCAAATACGATAGTTTACGTAGGAGAACATTCAAGCATTTTATTTATTACATAATTCCACTAAGGAGGTTAGTGCAAAAAGTTCAGAAATTCTGTTTCTTGTCAGAAGCATTCCTCGTCTTTTTCGCTTTTGATCCGCTTCTGTGTAATTTGCAATCATGTTCGTCATATGTATATATATATATATATATATATATATATATGATGAATATTTGTCGAGTATTTTTAAACACTGATACACAAATCGCCGGCAGATAAGGCAATACAAAGGTTAAACATGAAAATAATGTATGCTGCATATGTGAAAATGATATTCTTTGAAACGAAAAGTATTTTCAGTATTTATCCATGTTTATAATTCAGAATTTGACTTGACTTTTGGTATATCATTTTGTATATGTTTCATCAGAAGGTAAACTTTATATGTGACGGGCTAATGACACAATATCATATTCAGGGATATTGGATAATGCTGTTTTGTCTCAGGTTTGAATACAGCATTGATCGATATGACCAAGATCTACTTCTCTTTCAATCGTGAACAGCTAGCCATTGGACAGGAATAAATCACATTTAAGTAAAATTTTAAAATTGTTTTGGTATTTCTTCTGTATTGATACCGATAATATATGTATATATATCAAGGTTTGTCCATGCTTAGAGAGGAAAAGGTTTTTTGGCTGCGCGGACCATTATGCTATTTACCTTATTTCGTTATTCTATCTATTAAGTGCGGCCCAGTTAGAACGGCCGCTGTCACGATGTTCTTCCGCCGGACGAGTACAAGGCCAGCTGCTGGTTTCCCTAGATGATGCCATCAAGGTTTTACGAGAGGAAATGAAAATCTCAGAGTTTAAGGCCAGGCGACTGGCAGAAAAGTTTGATGTGCACAAGACTAGAACTTTCAACTATGACAAATTTAAACAGTATTATGAAGAACTGGAGAAGAGGTTGGTGTAATGCTTTGATCTGTTCTACATCATTGTGCATATTAAATGTTCTTGAATCAACATTTAAATATCAGTTTGTGATGGTAACATAAGAGTTCCACAACAACAAACGCCACATAGAACATGAGACATCAGCAGACGATGTCCACTACGACATCGCACGATTTTATCATGCTAATTAAAAAAAGTGTATGTGCACAAGGATTTGCAGGCAAACGCCTTTTCTACAATATGTATCAACCAGACTTGAAATGTATTCCATAGGTTGCAAACACCTTTTCAATAATATCTATCAACAAGTTGGATAAGAAGTGATTTGAAATGCATTCCGTAGGTTAAAATCCATTTTAAAGAATTTAATGCATCTGTCGGTGATACAATTATGATAATCGCCCAGTTTTGAATTCTTTCTCGAAGTCACTGGTCACTGAACCAGCTCTTATAGTGTGAAAGCATCTGCAAACACACGGGGCGTTAATGACAACAGAAACCAGCAGCGAGGTCTGGTCCTGCCAGCATAAATAACTATGTTACTGTTTGTCAGCAAACAATGCCACTCAGGATGTAGCCATGTTACTTTTTGTTTTACTCTGGCCTGCAAATACCTCGTGGATCAGCTTTCTCTTTCGATACGCCTCACAGCAACCAAGCGATTGTGACAACTGAGTTGTGAATCTGTCAAAAGTTTTCATTTTATTTTTACCATGGTCAGAGAATAAATCAGCTCCACACACGAATTGTATGTGGGACCGTGCCAAATTTATTTCCTATGTAGTGCAAATTAATTGATTTGTTTATAACATATCCCAATGGTACTGTCAACTTGAAATGAATGAACATTTTCATTGCAATCACAAGGTTTTGTTCTTGTACGCAAAAAACGCAACGGTCAGTTTTAACCATTTGTCCTTCAATGTTTATCATAATGAGGACAACAATATATAAGTTACTTAATAATTTCATCTCCAAGAGGCGTAACGGAGTAGACTGTGCAGTATTTTCGGGGGGGGGGGGTCACCATTGAAACAGCAATTTCTAAATGAATAACATGACACATAGTGGTCTTAAATATCTTCGTCTGATTCTTGTGCAATATGATGAACCACTCGCATTCATGGTTTGGTTCTGCACATTCAAGGCCGTTGACGTCTCACGTTTATGCCTGTACTGATCCGTCCGGTACGCACATATTGTTAGTGTGTCTGTTCATTGGTCCCTCCGGACTCCTTGGTCCAAGTAATGGTTGTTTTCTTACACATTTACCTTGTAACGTGTGCTGTTGCGTTGATTGACATTCAGGCAGACATGTTTATGATTAGGGTGCATTGAAGTATGCCCAGTTTACTACAGGCTCGATAGATGGTGCCAACATGTCAAAAATATTGCGAATAGAAAAATGCAATATGAGCTGCTGGCAATAAGTTAAGACATACGGTCACATGCGAGCGCACAGACAAACTACATGCTTCTGGTATACCTTATGGTGCAATAGAAAAATTGTGAGCAGATAAAAATATTAAATGCATTTATTCTATGACTATACAAAGGTATGGTTTTTCTGTTAAGGGTCAAAGATTTTTTTATCAATAGGCAAGATGTGGTTTGATGGTGACAAGTATGGAATTACAAACACGTGAGACAAATTGATCTCCCATACCCAATTGTCAATGTTGCTTCTTATAGATTAACTCAAAGTCAAAATGGCTGTCTTGACCTGCATAAGCATTTAGTTTTCTTAACAGGCAATACCATTGTGGTACATTGCGGTCGTGAAGGTTCAAAGTGTACAGAGATTAACATCTGCTGCATGTGTGAAGGCATTTCGATGAACCGATTTGAACTTCACTCTTTCTCGGCCAGAATAAGACTAAGGTAACATCTGTCCTTGGGGGCGTTCAATGCGCTCAGCCTGCGTCAAGGAAAGTGTTGACATGGGGTATACTATCATTACAGGTCTTATCAACAGTTCTCATTATTTTTTAATGTTAATGAGAAATTGAAGTAAAAACATTGATACAGACAACATACGTCCTGGCGCTTTAAGTGGGGGGAAGTGTTAAATCTCAATAAAGTATAAAAAATAATGCACTCTTCTGGGCAAAAAAATCGAGTGAAGCGGTTTTCAGCTTTCCAGTTGTACGCCTTTAAGCAAGATAAACTGTTGTACAAGTAAGTTTAGCCTTTAAAGCCGCGCAGTATCAATGCAAATGGGTCTGCATCAACTTCTGGACACAGTTGAGAATTTGGAGGAACATTATAAATATAGTTCAATATACTTTGCACAGGAGTTTACTTTTGTTCTTTTTGTTAGCTATAGGGAATAACATATCAACCATATATATATATATATATATATATATATATATATATATATATATATATATATATATATATATATATATATATATATATATATATATATATATATATATATATATATATATATATATATATATTCGACCTAGCGTTTACCTATTTGCAACAAACATGTTGACTGCAGGGTACCTTGAGATTATTTGTTGGGTATGCGTTGGCACGTTACCGAGTAATAAACCTATGCACCCATAAACACGTAAAGTAAACTTCATTTACTTTAAATATGCATACGGGGTGTGGTGGGTGGGTGGGTGGGTGGTTTATGTGGCATGCAGCATTTTTTATACAAGAATGGGAAAGCAAAATGTCATGTTCCAACATTACCTTGTCATACATTTGTGAAATATTCGAGACAACATTACTGTTTTCGTTTAAAAAGTATTACGTTAAAAAACTACTATTTAGGGGAGATACGTGCATTTAATGGACCTGTATTGAAATTGATGGATTCTAACTTGTATTGATCCATACAACCGTGGATACACAGAAGCGCAAAATGAGATAAAATATACTGTTTCAGTATCTGATAAAATGCGTCCAGAATATGTAATTTCTGGCAGCGTGCACCATGCCCAATGCTACATGAACCATCGTTTACAACCCTAGACACCCTAAATAAACATGTGAAATAATATAACGGAAAATGACATATTCATTTAGCTTTAGTATTGCCATTGGTTCCTCGCTTCATCACACGACAATATATC
The DNA here is from genome assembly GCA_964020975.1 of Hermodice carunculata. NCBI lineage: Eukaryota > Metazoa > Annelida > Polychaeta > Eunicida > Amphinomidae > Hermodice > Hermodice carunculata. Next base: position 73,534,035 of record OZ026621.1, read on the forward strand.
CACATCCCTGTTTCCGACTTCGGAGGCAACGATATTACCGTATACGCTTTTTGGCCGTTTCTTTGTCACCCCAGCTTCACTTCCTGCCAAAACACAATAATAACTATGTCTCCATCACATTGTACCGAAGAGATAAAATTTTGCAGACGTGAATTTAACGGTAGTTAAGTGGTGATGATAACACGTTAACTCTCAATGAGTAGTTAATTGGCGCATATCAAAAGGCAGGCAGTGCAACAGAAGGAGAAAAAAAATTAACATAAATTATCTTGTGTTTTAAAAGTATTTACTTGTGGACCACCATTGGAGAATTCCTTCTAGGGGCCAATTTCTTTAATACAAAGAAAAGCTGAAGAGCCCAGCTAACATGTCTATGGTTGTGACATGTGATGGGTGATTATCCCGGTACCAGCCAGGTTTATATCTCTGATACACTTTTTTGCCAACTTGGTGAGCTACAGGAGAAAGAGCCATCGTGCACCTTTGGTAAATCTCATTACTAAATAATAGAAGAGTTCAACTGTGTCCTGGTGAGGATAAGACCGAGTCAACAGCTTTCCTTAGCGCCAGTTGGGCGTAATGCACCCAATATGGGTTAAGAAAAGCCGTTGACCTCGGTCGTTCCTTATGATAGCTCTTATTTACAAGTCTTAGCAAAATGTTTTCTATTAACGTGAGATTTATTTAAGTGAGAAAAAGAGATGGCAATGTAAGTCTGGGTGCTTTTGGGAGACTTTAGTGGGACACGGTTAACCTCGACATAGTCTTGTAATAATATTTAGCTGTGAAATACCACAGACACGTCACAATGGCCTGGATATGAAATCTGCTTGACAGGTGACGTCAATGGAGTTGTACAATATTACTGTGCCCCCAAGCTGGTGAAGTTTTCTTTACCCACTTTTTGGCTGGTGGTGGGTGGGTGGGTGGGTGGGGGCATTGTCAAAGTATTGAATGTTCCTCTTATATGTTTCGTGTGTAGGAGAAAATGTCGAGATCTGCAATCTCGTTGCTAGCTTTAGTTTGAAGCCTTTAGCCAGAGTAGCAATGACAATCACCCTTAACTTTCTATTCTAAAGGGAAAGAAAAAGAACACACTGGAGCAACTTCTCCTTGAAGATTTGCTTTCCTTTCATAGTAAGGAAGGATACATAGTACACATGAAAGAACAACTGCTAAGACAGTTTGTTTCTAATAGGTTACGCCTATCTCTACAGCAAGTTCACATTGCTATCCTGGATGATGGAAGTGCTGACCACATGCACAGTAGCAGTAGGTCCAGATTGCTTCATTTCTTGGCAATAGTGGACAAAGATATTGTTTCCTGAGATGGATGGAAAACATATCGTCCATTCTAAGAGAGTAGAAATAGTTACTGTAGCCACTATTTCAATAGAAGGGCTTAAAATAAAACGAGGATTTTTTTTCAAGATGTTTCAGCACATCCTGCAACATCAGTGTGGAAAGTAAAGCTCATCTACCAAGGATGTGGCACATACAGGGCTTACTTGTGCTGAATTGAATCATATCTTCAGGTTCAGGCAATATTGCACAACTGTAATGCATGACTTGGGTGCAGACACATAAGGCCTGTTACTGTGGAAAGCTTAAGACTCTCTGGCTGGCTGTGTTCAAGAAGCAGATTGTCTTCTCTTAATAGCCTCAATCTACATCTAAACGGTCTCTTGAAATCTTAGTCCAAGGGAAACAAGGAAGCTTTGAGTCCTCATCATCTTCATATGAAAGCATATAGGCAGGTGATGAAGAGAGTCACCATCTTTAGCTGAGGAAATCCAGAAACTAACAGGTTAAGGTGCAGGGATCATGTCAGTAGTCTGAAATGCCATTAAGGCATTGGATCTTTTGCATCTCAAAGTATTATTCTTGTGTGTCTTGGTGTGACAACTAAGACAAGAGGAACAAACACTTTGTAAGCATTTTGAACTTCACCTAGTCTATTTGAGGAGTTGGGCTTCCTCTGCACACAGGAATGCAACACTGAGACCGTGGAATTTGAATGAATCTGACAGTGACCACCTGGGCGGATGCGAGGTTTGTCTGTTTCCTGGTCGTCATACTTGACTTGACAAACAGCGATGTTGAATGTCTCTGAATTATTCTCGAATGTGTTTGATTATTTAAAGCAAGCTGCGGTTAGAGCAGAGTCTGACTCCAATAGAGTGGGGAACTAAAGTAAGCCCATTCACGCCTGTATGAGTAAGGGCATTTGTACACTGAAGAGGGCTTTTTTTTGTCTGGATCCACACATTGCCTTTCAGTAAAAACAGATTGCCACATGATTTGGGCCCTAAAGGTGAGCCTCAATGTGGCTAAGACAACCCTATGGGACCAGATCCAGCTCTAAAGCAGGTTAACTTTCTGGGAATGTGGCTGCCGCTGGATGTTGGCATAATAGCTATCACATTTCAAATTGGCAGAGGCAAACAAGATATGTGTCAAATAGTAACAAAGTTTGGGAAAGGACCAGGTACATGACCAGACCATGACGTTGGGGCTGCGGTAAGGCTGGGGATGGGCCTGCACCCTAATGTAGCCTCACAAAGACAATTACTGAAGCACAGTATGACTTCATAGGCACACTTGAGATAACAAAGTTTGCTTTTAGGACAGATTCATTAAAACCTGGGACGCATCAGGGGTTGGTGCCTAGGCTCATCCATTATAACAAGAGGACTTGATCTTCCTAAACAGCCGGAACTGAGGGGTGGGGGCTTGTCGGGAGAATGACAGTATGTATCCTATGTTGGGCTGACCATTTCCTGCACTTCTCAAATCATCTCCTAAGATGTGTAGCATTGGTACGTATGCTTTAGGAAGCACTGCATTCTCACTTCACCCATTTGATGGGTGAACCTTGGGACACTATTAAGTGAGTTAGAGGCCGGCCAGAAATGAATGGGCTTTCAAACAACAGGAGAAATCCCACCCAGGACCCAAGAAAGAGAGGCCATTTTTACTTAACCACTGGTTCTCAACGCAACATTAAAACATCCGGCAATTTGATCAAAAAGGCAGACATCAAATCGTTTTTGAGTATCAAAAACCATACAAATGGCAGAAGCTAATACTCGAACATGTCAGTGTATCAGAAATATTGCATTGGTTTGTTCTGTCAGACTGGCTGCCAGATGGTGCAACCCCAAGACTCGCAAACTTGGTCCTACAGTTTTTTGTTTCTCTGGTACAAGTATACCAAAGAGGGATTATAACATGATATTGTTTAGTTGATGTACGCAGTATATACATCAAAATATATTCATAAATGCAAATATTCCCGGGTGGAAAATTTGGAATGGCGCCAGTTTTTATATTTCCAATTCACAATCTGAAACATGTTCTTTGCTACTATGTACATGCAGCACTGCCAAAAATGTCCCCCCCCCCTTTTATTTTTTATTTTATTTTATTTTTTTGGCCAAACGGTTTTATTCGGGAAGATCTGGGAAATTGAATACCTCAGAATTATTTCCACTTTTACAATATATAACATCAAGAATAGAGGGAACCCAGAATTGAAAAAATCAAAGGTGATGTGACAAAGAGGAAGAATCAGTGCATTTGAACCAGCTCAAGAAGGAGCAAGATGATGCTTTGGTCAGTTTCAAAATATGTTCATTTTTTGCAATATGCCTAACAAGGCCTTTTGAACTTGTGACGTGGACAAATAGCACACCAGAGACTGTACTATATATGCCTTACTGGATTCTCTTTTGTACTTGTGATGGAGTCAAACAACATGAAAAAGGCAATACTCTATAATACCCTGTTTTGCTCAACTTTTTTTTTCACATATTTGGATAACTTTCCCTCCATATTTTGCCCATTCAGAGGCTTTGTATGTTCTTTTAGAACTCTCACTGATGCCAATCTTTCGTTCCATGGCAGGAGAGAAGAACTGCTGAACTCATTTAATCCCAATGCTTATGGCTGTGTCTCTGTGGCAAATGCACAAGCAAGATTTACTACCAAACTTCAGGGCTTTCCTTTGGACAAGATAGAAAAGATTGTCGATAAATTTGACATTTTCAAAGACAGCCAGTTTGATGTGGTGGAATTTGCAGATTTTGTTACAGATGTTAGGGCACTGTGAGTATAACAAGGCCATTTTTCCTCTTGTGATTTCTTATAACTGTTGCATACATCAAGGCTAAAGAGAGTTTTAACTTTCATATGTGAAACAACAATGTCAAGTCTACTCGAGAAATAAAGCTCTCATATGCTCCATAATGAAGCAAGTAATCAGTGTCTTAGCAACCATTGAATATTGATAAAATGATAATTATGACGAATATATCACTGTTTGGATATTGCCACGTTATTTTGTGTGTCAAAATGTGGTAAAACAACCTTGGCGCATTTTATTTTCAACATAAAGTGACTTTATTGGAGGTGTTGCAGGTCATTTTTTTGGAACCATATTGTAATGTTTATAATACTGAAATATTGATGGACCAGTCATTTATTTGATTTCCTTTTAGAACAGTTATACATATGCTAGCATCTTGCTTTAGCTATGATGTGCATCATGCACAATTTTATTTTCTTTCAGAATAAAAACTACATATGCAAAGATATATTTTAAGATAAAATGGCTTTGTACATAATTAATATGATCTGTAAACACAATCACTGCCAGCAGTGTATTTGTCTTTAATATTTCCTGATGCTTTACAAAAAGAAAAAAGAAAAGAAAAGGAAAGCGGAGGGAACAGAAAGCAAAGGAAAGGAAAAAGCAAATGAACATTTTCAATCATTCTTAATTGATTTTTGACACTTGAATAAAAATATGTATGTACTTATTCATAGGAGCAACGAATTTACTGATGCAATGCGGATGGAGGACAAACCGTTCATTTCAAACCGAAAATTGCTGCCAGTTATGACAAGTACACTTGGAATATACGACAAAATGGCAGAAAGTATATTGGACTGGATAGACTGGACAAACAGCAAACTGCTGAGAAAGCATGAAATACTTGACAGATGGGAGTTATTATTCGGCTGAAAGTAAAACCATATAGACTTAGGACAGAGTTTTGATGATCATATTTAGTAAACTCTAATGGTCCCTTCAAGGAGACCATGATCGAGTTGATCGATGGGATTTCCACTTTGTGCTTGCAGTACTGGTCTGCTGTCCAAAGTTTATGACATACTTGGTCCAACAGGAATGACTTTTCATGCTTGTTTTTAGCGTCAATGAGAGATTGTTGTCAAAATGATAACCTTCCGGTTATCAGTCAAACCAGGACTGCGCTCAGTGCCTATTATTACGTTATCTGGGCTGGACCCGAGATACAACTGTATTTTGTTGGTTAACACTACGTGCGCCTGCGTTGTCACGTTGTCAAAACATTGGTTTCAACACAACACTGTCCAGGATTCTGGTTGGTTTTATCTTTATTTTATTCTTATTTGTTTTTGTCCTTTCAAGTTTAATAAAATAAATACCCTTTCAATCATTCTTTTAATCATTTGGAAATAAACTGGTCAACGACATCCCATAATACCGAGTCTTCAGCATATACTACACTGTTTATAATTAGGCTGTGTACATATGCAGACTGTTACGTTGTCACTTTACGCAAGCACGTGCCACCTGTGTATCAAAAAAATGCTTTGTTATCTAAACTGTTTAGAAGATAAAAAAAACTCTCCCTGTTCAGGGGCCTCTGATGAGGGTACTTATTTTCACATGTCCCAACGATATAGACCAGTCTTACATTATACATCTGGTGCTTCTACAACAAGCCTGACTACACGGTATTAAGTATGTCCATTATAATTATTAGGATTATTCCTTATGGGCATTTATTTAATCCATGTGCGTTTTGAAACATCTTTTAACAGCAAGTTAAATCAAATATGATGCAAAGTTTTGCCGTCAGCCTGAGGAATTTAAGCATGAGTGTATATATATAGTTATGTTTTGGATGGTTTATGGGCAGAATTGTAATCCTAAGACCGTCTTGTGGGCAGTTGTTCGGTTTATCGGCAGTTGATAAATGCCCATAAGCCATGTTTGCCTTAAATTCAATGCGCTACCTAGGGGGTTTCAAAAACGTACAGCCACGGTCCGGTTTGAGGATTATAATAGACCTTTCCAGTACGATAGATGACGCTGACGTCGTTTTCAACAGTGCTTCGCGGATTGGGAAAGACAGTCAGTGCCATACGCCAACATGGGGAAGCCAGACCACTGCTGTGTGCCAAATTGCCAGAATAATCATAGTAAACAGTCAGACCTAAGATTTTTTGCACCGCTTTTATTATCCTAAGCATGAATCAGTTTTATTCGCGTTTTTATCGGTGTTTTTCGGTGATATTTTGGCCAGGCTCGGGCTTTGCTGTACTCTGAATCAGCTTCGCTGGCTGTGCATGTTGACGCCGATTAATGTTGCATTTAAAATGTTAATAGATATATTTCGCCCATATTCAGTCGAGTGACGTCTCAAATATGTATTGCCGCACTAATAACGTAAAACCACATGTGTAATTGACAGCAATTTTGTGGAGTTCTTGGTGGGATGTTCAATCGCGTGGCTTCGGTCGCCATTTTGAAAACTTGAACGGCTTGCTCATCGAAGATTCTTTCCTGTGTATTTTCGGGACAAAACCCTTCGTGTACTCATTTAATCAAAAGTATTTACGAGCAGAGTTATATGATAGGGGGTGACCTCCTGTTTAGTTTATTTTCAGTGCAACAGTGGCCTCCATCGGCACAGTTCTGTGCTCTGTAAGTACTTGCTGAAAAAAACCATGTTTAGGTGTGGCTGCTTCTTGCCAGCTAGGCTGGCTTGATACTTGTATATAGCACTAACCGCATTGTAGTCGACCCAAAAATGTTTCTTATGCTGGGATTGAAAAGTAATTTTGCATGTATGATGCAGACACGTATAATCTTAATTCTCCCTTTAAACTTCTGCCCCGCTTTCTCTTGCATCCGCCTCCTCTTCTAAACCAGTGCTCAATGGCGACCGGAACACTCCGATTACAGGCAGAGCCACCATCGGTGACAAAATGTACCAAACGTTTGCAACGCCCTCTAACGTATTGGAAAGGTCTATTGACCCGCAGACAATGGGCATGACCCACAAAGCGGCTGTAGGACCTATTCCATTGGATATTTTTATTTGTGGGCAGTGTATAATTGCCCATAAACCACGCAAGACATGTATATATATATATATATATATATATATATATATATATATATATATGTATGTATATGTATATATATATGTATATATATATATATATATATATATATATATATATATATACATGTATGTATATGTATATATATATATGTATATATATATATATATATATATATATATATATATATATATATATATATGTGTGTGTGTGTGTGTGTGTGTGTGTGTGTGTGTGTGTGTGTATGACCGAATTGGGAGCAATGAGGCCCTCCGTTGATATTTGTTTTACTTTAACCGGTTGGGCTAAGTGACCATCAACATAAGAGCAAAATGTACGGCTGGGTTCCCATGCTTGTTAATTGGCCAGGATCTTTGGCGAAGACGTGGCTTCAGCTGTAAAAGGCACTGTGTAATACGATTTCATATGGCATGGAGTTCCCCTGCTACAAATGGATTTCGTAGAAAGGACTCAACATTTTGTACTCAATTTACCATGTGAGTGAAATGAAGTTGCTGTTTTTTTACAATCACAATTTTCATGTACTTGGTCTCCCATATTGCACAAAAAAATGACAGACAAAAAAAACCCACCGAAAATAAAAGTTTTTTTTTACACTCTGTGTACCTAGTAGGCGTCAAGTATGTTGTAAACCTGATAAAGTCTGCGCAGGGTTCCACTCTCTTTGGAATTTCTTCTTGTTTGTTTTCAAAGAATGTCTCAATTTAATTGTTCAGAATCAGAGCAGTGCAAGGTACAGGTATTAGGTGGAGTAATGGGATCAATAATGACCTTTACGCCGGACATCACTACATTGTATACATACAAATGAACTCAAAAGATAAAATGAAAAAAATCTGGACTTGAACTAAGGCCTCAAGTTATGTATGTATGCGTTCCAAGGGACAAGTTACAATGCTAACAGCATTGCTAATTTTTTCTGAACCAGGTGTTGAAAATCTGATCAAACAAACGCTTTATCAGTATACTTCAGTTGGAGTTTGCTGTGTCGAAAAGTATATCAAACAGATGAACAATATAAAGACCCTATTTCATTTTCACGTTTAACGTCAATGAACATTTGCAAGAATTTTCACACCAGTTTCTTCAGCGGCACTCAATTTTCAAAATTTGACCATTGTTATTATTATCGCCCTATGGAGACCTTTGTGTAAGGAATTCACACACACACACACTTACACACACACACACACACACACACACACACACACACACATCATAACCGAACTCGTAGACTCCTAATTTTTTTTTGACAATCAATGTAAGACCACATCCCTTTTTACACACGTCTCAAATAGGTTTCATGAAGATGTTTATTCCTACTCAACGCACAGATATACATGTACCTCTTCATCAACGATAAATGTTAATCAGCTAACATGTATGCTTCCGATACCATATCATTCTGCTATATTCCTTATATGAAATTACATAAAAAGTGACTTTGTCGCCATCAACGTCAAAGAAAAGACTTACCACTTCACCTAATAACCACAACCCACTCTTTCAGTTTATCTGGGAGGTACATCTATTAGTTACATCACTTTTTAATCGGGTAGGTACATCGGTCATTTACATATTTTTTCTTACACAAAAGTGCGTTAAATTCTTGAAAACTAAGGAGGTATACGAGTCACATATACACCATATCTCATAGTTCCTTGCCATTCCCAACTTCCTTCTCAATGACAAAACCTTGGATTCATGTATTTTGTAGAGAAAGAAGTCTCTCACGCTCAAGAATCATCCTGTCAAATCCCACCCCCATCCCTAAATTTTGTAGATACAGAAGTCCCCACAACTCGATAATCATCCTGTCCAGCCCTACGCCCCAATCCCAATATTACAATGCAATAGCCAGTCGGAATGAACCGAACAATTCTGGTCAATCTATTTTTTGTGTCCAAGAGGATATACCACTGAATGTATTAGTCAAACAGGCAAATTCTTTGTTTCTGAATATGAAATACATGTTGTGACTATTAAAAATACGACAGGTTTGCATATGCTCGGCTTCACGCACATTTACTTCCCTGCAAAGCAGACCACGTTCTGTGTTACAACACTTGGTCTGCTCTTTTTCGACAGGATTTTATTTATAGCAAGGGAAACAAAACTATACGTGACCCCCCCCCCCAGACCGCGACACCTATCAGGAAGTTCATCATTATCGCCTAGACCAGTAGCAGCTTCTGGTCCCTAGAGTACTAAAGCCTGTTACCATAGTAACCATGTCCAGCCAATTAGAAAATGAGTCACATTTCCAACGCTAAAACAGTGACCTTGTAAAAGAAGGGAAAACCCCGGCGGAGTAGACAAAGTACGCAGCTTGGGTCTGCTTTGGAAGCAAAACATTTTCACGAATATGATAAATTTATGTTCGTGTAAAGAAGCACCACCTAGTGCAGTAGGTGTGTTGCAAGACAGTCATTACATGTTAATATATTCGGGAGACTATAAGTTAACTAAGCTAATTTGTAGACTGTTAGTAGTGTCGTAAACAAAGAGAACACGTGTACAGCTTGTCGTAAATTATTCAAAACCATCGCTTCCCCAACCCTGACTAAATGCTGCTGAAATGTATTCTTATATCATTGGCATCATATTTTATTTGCCTTTTTCTATATCAGGTTTCCAGAGAATATATTCACAAGCACGCTTGTTGTTTACTATGTCTTCTCCATTTTACACAATCTAAGAAAGGTTTTTCAATGCTTATACTACAACCATTTGTTTTCACAGTTTGTCTCTGAAGCTGGAAGATATGGGATTTGGCTAACATGTCCAACATGGCCAAAAGGAACTCGTAACTCCAATTGTATGCTAATCGCTGTCCATTTTTTTTGCCCATTAAAAAAATCCTTAACTGTCTTTTGTTGCACATTGGTCAGGGCAGGAACTACCTGTGCATGTAAATTCTGTTGCTACAGCAGAAAACAACAACTTTGGACCTTGCATGTTTGATTGGCTTTCCCCTGCTTTAGCGTGTTGCGTGTCCCCAACTAATCTCTGTCTTGCACTGGTATAGTTATTGGTTTAAATCACAAAGCTACAATTTGTATTAAAACTAAAGAGACATACAAAAAGGTATTATCCAATGAAGGGGATTTTGCATCTTAGTCTGCTAATGGCGTTCTGGAGAAACCTTTGTGGTTGAAGCTCTGTTGGCAATGTGCTTGTATTAGCAATATTTAATCGATATTCCTCTACAACTCTCTTTGCAATAACCAGGACACCTGCGGTCAATTCTTTGCCAGTGGGAATAATAAAACGTGGTGGCAGAAGGAATCCGTAGCGCCCTCTATCCCGCAATTCCACAGCATACGAGTGTTTTATACCCGCCACACCCCGCGCCCAGTCAGGGGAGCCGCCAGAGTATGCATCTACAACACACAACATTGTATACATTTGGGAAGAATGCGATATTTGTTCTATGCTTGCCCCCAACGTTTTCAATGTATTTATAGATTTGGAGTTACACACAATTAAAGATGCCTATTTTCCACACAGTTCATCATGGCTAAATTGGCAAGGCCAAGCATTTTGAAGCACACTTGGTTTTACTTTCAGCAGAAGGGGACACTAATTGGGAAGAAACAGTGGGAAGGTGTTTTGGTTACATAGCGTAAGATCTCAAATTTTGACGCTAAATTTCTCTTTGGTTTCACAGATGATATAGCTTGGACAAAAGTAAATGTTACGCCGGTATATAATGGTCTATTCATAAACATTAATGTGCCTTACAAGCTTCTATCGTTTTTGGAGACAATTCCCAAACTTTGTCAGAGTATTCTACATGGGACCTAAATTTTATAATTATATACCCAAAAATATTAAGAGTGTCATCTTTGTTATTTCCTTTAAAAGAAGATTAATTATTTGGCTACAGGATAGGCATATGAATATTTATTCTTTGATTTTTCCTTATAGAGAAACCAGTAGTAATTCCTGATGTAATAATTTAGTTTAACTTATTGTTTTTAAAGGTGGTTACATCCAGTTCAGGACTCATGATTGATCACAGCGAGCCATAATGTAAACAGAGTGACACAACGATATTTCCCTATACACATGTTGTACTGTAGTCCAAATTCTGATGTATTCTTGCCTCCCATGGAAAACTGCTGCAATAAAGTATGAATGGGAAAGCTCTTGACATCTTGGACTGGATATAAATGAAAAAAAGTACAAACATTCAGTTGCGTGTAGGTAAAATGAAAATCGAAGGTGCAATTGATCTGTATGATTTAGGATGCTTTGAAAATATTGAACTGTCATCTAGCTTACAAAGTTTTCTGGGCGCTGTTCCAAAGTCGTACCTGGCTCCATATACCTTGGATGCTGCCATGGCTGCTTTGCCAATGACATCACACTGGAAAAAAGGCAGATCAAGAAAAGAGGCTGGAATGTATAAAAGGATATTGTTGGCTTTGCTGCAAGAACCACACTTAATGCAGAATGCAAACTAGACGTTACAGGGCGTACCATTTTCATACGTTATGCCATTCAATCCGAATAGTACAGTAAACACACCTGTGGACGTGCACAATGAGTTAACTTAATGAGTCGATGACGGACTATTTCTTAGCCTTTTATCTTGGCATCGTAATTATGGAAGTGTAAGAAAGTAAGTGCACCATTTCTAAACAGGATTCTTGTCACAACCTTGAGCACATTTTCACATGGAATTTGTCCCACGTTCAACAATATATTGTAAACCACAAAAATGGACAACTGTTATTTTATCTTATTCTATTTCTGGCAATAGAGGTTTTACTAGTATATTCAAAATAGTACAACCGGTTGACGACCTTCGAATCAAATTTGGTGACCAAATTGCTCAAATATTTAAAAAAGTACCAGATATTGTAGTTTATAGCAATATTGACTACATGTTTGGAAGAACAAACTTCAAACCAGATGATCTTAACTCTGAAGCAACTGTCTCAACATATCGGCACATTTTCCCCATTGAAAACCAGTAAAAATGTACGCTCTTATATCGACTTATTATTATTATCATCATAATCATCATCATTGTCGTCATCGTCATCACCATTATTTTAGGGAAAGGGAGAAAGTCACCATCAACACTAACATGCCAAAAGTAAACTTCTTTTCGTAGCTCGCATTCGCAGGGCGACCTTACATGGACTTGTAAGAAATCATAATTTGATTATTTCATTGCACATTTTAAAGTGTGATGGCCCATCATGTTTCTGTACACCTCGATGATTTGCAAGTCACTTTATGATTATCTGCCCAAATGTATTGTTTTCTGTCATGAAATATCAGGAGTAATGGGGGGGGGGGGCGGTTAAGACAGATTACATAATGGCATTACGCCTTAGAACTTACACCCTCGTATATTTAATGGGCAGCAATTTGAAATTTGTTGGACGGATCTCCTTGCTGTTTGCTACCCCATTGTCTGTAACTATGGTAGCATTTAATACAATTGACCGCATATTGTGTTTATATGGTAATAATGAACATGATAAAATGAGAACAAACTCACTGTTTGCCGTTGGTAGGGAGAGTTTTTCCGCGTATAGCCCCATCGCGTGAACCACACCTGAGTGTAAGAATGTGTTGTAAGGAAGGCTTTGATTCGTTCCTTATTAGAGAGAATGAAGCCTATCACCGCCTTCGTCTCTGGCTCTGAACCTGCCGTGGGCCCTTTGTATATATTGCTGCAAGGGTTATTACTGGAGCCGGCTGTATGTAAAGAGTACATTACATTAACTCTTTGCCTATATATATACCAACAACGATTGTGCTCATCTTAGTTATCGTAATTTTAGATTCAAATTCCATGCAAAACGTTGCCTCATACAAGGTCAGCATGCCCGTGTTCCCATGTAAACGTAACTTCTGTGAACAGCTTTTATGAGGGGCGCTACGGGGTATCCCTGTACTGGAAGTGCGCCGTCGATGGCTTTATCTCAGGCAACAACTGAGCACAGAAATAGATCACCAAGAGGGGCACAAAAACTTGATCAAATATTTAAAGGATATAAATTAGTTTCAAATGCTCTGCAGCAAGTAATCATATCATACTTAACTATAGTTTGCCTCATTTATCATATCATACTTAACTATAGTTTGCCTCCTTTTTTTCCTTTAATAGTTTTGCTTTAAATAACTCGTACAAAGTACTTTGACATTACATAGTGATATATTGTCATTTTTTACAGTCATGCACGCAGATCATAATCTGTCGTGTATTACCTTTGTTTATGATGCAGAGCTTAAGGGTGCACTAAAGAATTAATGTGCGAAGTTTTAATGCGCGAAGTTTTAGGGTCCGAGTAAGTGCCACTGAAAAGTTAGCATGGTACATGCATTCAGTGATCTCCAGCAGATGTTGTTTCAGAGGAAGACCAATATTATGTGTATAATTGAGACCCACAGTATTTTTGCTGTCAGATACATAAGTTTTTTTAACTGAACCTTCCATCAGGTGAAATGTATTAATACATAAAATATATGGTTCTGTGTTTTCAATTTGTCTTTAATTTGTCTGGTGATCACCAGGTGTCATCTTTGTACGGCCATAAAAAAATTTCCGCCGAAAGCTTTTTTGAAAATTGATCAAAAATTGACTGCTTCAATCCTGTACTTTTATTGCAATATTTTGTTTTTCCTGTAAATATCACTAAAAAAATGTTAAGGGCCTGTAAATACAGCAAGATTAACAAAGAAATGTATACCGATATATATTCACATATCAATCCTTGGCAATATTCTGCCATAATTTGCAGAAAGTATGTAATATGATCATGTTACTATTTATCAGCTGAGTTTCTAACCCAAAGCCGTGTTCATTACAAGGGTTGCTTGGAAATTTTTTGAAACCCCTATATAATCACCTATAAAAAGAATAACTTCATCAGAGTGAATCATCTAATGAAAGGAAATCACTTTACGAAAGGCATGCAGCTGCTGAACATTTTACAACGTACTGGAACTTTGTGGTTTCTTTGTTTGCCAGACGTGTGTGTTGCCATATAAAGGGTGCTGCTAGGTTCCTGACATTTAACCATGCAGGAAGGATAAAGGGGGGACCAAATGGGTGTGAAACATACACAAGGAGGCATACTGGGCTGGTTATCTGGAAAGAATGAGAATTAAAGTACAGGAGTGGAAAGATAGATGGGAGATTGAAGGGGAAGTACAGCCAATGAATGAAGACCTTACTAGGATAATTCTTAAGAAAGCCCAGGAATATATTGACAGAAAGAAAGTTCTGATTGAGAATGGAGGATATAAAATAGCCCGCGAGCTGAAACGAGCAATAAAATAGGGTTAGGAATTGAGCATGGAGATTAGGCAGGAACAGCAAGTACCCATAAAGTGAAATATAGGGAGCTAAGAGACAGTATATGGAGTGTAGAAAACAGGTAGCACATGTATAAAAATCAGAAGAGCTAGTACAAATAAACAGATGACCAAGAAAATGGTGGAACGTGAAGGAGAAGGGTCGACTATTATTTTGGAAGCAGGCTAACAGAAAAAAAAAAGAACAAAATTAAGGAATCATATATGGAGGAAAGAGAAGCGATAGGATGGAGGACATACAAAAAGCATTAAAGCAACACTGGTCACTAATTTTTCAAAATGGGGCTCGGGAACGGAAGTACCAGCATGTCAATCTGAAGATAGGATCTATGGGATCCAGAATTATGGTGCTGAACCAGTAGTGTTGAAGTCAAGACAGCTATAGAGCATACAAGATTAGGCAAAGCTCCCTTATAGATGAAATGTTACAAAGAAGAGGTCAGCGGAAATTGAGGAGAGTTTACAGATGCTTTTCAAGAGAACTACTGAAGAAAACAAGTACCTAGGGAGTGGAATATGCTTTGGATATCATACAATAACTGGACAGGTGTAGGGGTATTGTTATTGCATCTAATTTGAGCAAAATATTTAGTTGGGTGATGTACCGGAGACTGAACAGAAAGGTTGAAAATTTTGGGCTTCTGGAAAAATGCAGAATGGTTTTAGACCAGGGAGACGGGTGGGCGATCATGTATTTACACTGACTGGCGTTTCTCTTTTCTAAGGAAACAAACTCTCCCAGCTATCCGAAATCTTGATTTCTTGTCAAGAAATGGGTTTCAAGGAAATCGGCAATGACAGAAGACATGTCGTTCGAAAAAGCAGGAAAGCAGGAAATTTAGAGAGAACAAATATGTTTCCCTTTTTCATTTCAAGACAACAAATTTAGAATTGCATACGTCGAGGAAAATTAGACATGTTTTATTTCCCTACAGTTATGAGCAACGAGAATTATTTTGCCTGTGACAGATAATCTTGCATATTTTTAAAAGTCTAATTTGTGTTCGAAATGCTGATATATTTCGAACATTGATTCTACATATAATTGTCTGTGTGTGTGTGTGTGTGTGTGTGTGTGTGTGTGTGTGTGTGTGTGTTTGCTCCCTGACCTACTGCTATCACAATCTTTACATTTTTCATTTGCCCCGATGTGTGCAAATAAAAAAGATACAACAAGTTCTTTATATATGATACTTGATCTAAAATATAAAAAACCGACAAATACATTTTCTAACTTGGTGCTTTTCTTCTTAAGTAGTATCTCGCAGATGGTAACATACGCCAGCTTCAGGTCGGGTTTCGGCAGGCGGAGGTTTTACTGATTTTGTTTTACTTTTTTGAAATGCACCTTTTATTTTGTTTTATTTTTTCAATTCAGGTTTCTATTCTTCTATTCATTTGATTTTACTTTAACAAATTATGTCTATCAATTTGATGGTTTTATTTCTCCAGTGAATTTTGGCCAGGTGTCAGCTGGATAAAGTGACGTCCACTGCCTACAAAAGGAACAAACCTTGGAAATAACACAGTGATCAACGGCGTAATTTTGCAGGCCATATTTAAGTCAAGTAAATCATATGGCCAAGCCAGGTCCAATGGTAACAGCGTTAATTATATCAAAGATGCAATAAGTATATTCAAGGCTTATGAAGACATTTTAAACCCATCAACCGATCAAGTGCACGCAACAGTTATGCGTCCAACAACATAAGGAAATAAAGCATGTTTACCTTTGCCCCATTGAAAAGGCCAGTTGCGATTTAAATCCGTTCCAACACATGCGTTACCGGAACCCTGGCCTGTTGTGGTTGTTGGGCCTCGACTCTTTCTCCAGAGTCGTTCCTGCAATTGTACAATCAGATTCGATGTGAACCTTCCTTTGTTTACCAAATTGACGAACACCCGGGCGCGTGGATGGTTTCGCAACGCTTTATAACCAACAACATATTCAAAATGCTGCATGCAAATGGACCTGCGAACACACTTTGTCAGCCACAGTCCACTTGGCATACTACAAACTGTGCATCATCCGGCCTTAATATACATGTAACTGACCATAGAAATGATGGGAAGCCGTCAGCAATAATTCATTCATTCATTCATTCATTCATTCATTCATTCATTCATTCATTCATTCATTCATTCATTCATTCATTCATTCATTCATTCATTCATTCATTCATTTGTTTATACAGGGTTGTCCATCAAGCAATATAAATAGCTTCTTTCATGTGGGGCCGTGTGAACACATTCATACATGCAATAGATAAATTTTTACATACATTCCGCTTTTGAGACAATAATATAATATGTTTATGTATCAAAATAAAAATTTTGCAAGTAAAAATATTCTCCACAAAAACAATGTTTAAAAATTGTACATTGTGATCATAGGAGAGGGTTCATTTTGTTCAGAATTACTTCCAATAGTTCTGTTTAAAATTCGTTGGAGATCTTCTAATCGGCATTAAATATGAGACATGTCTACGGTGTTGAACGTTTTCCCAACTGGCCCAACTGGAAGCAAGATTTATCGCTTGGACTATGTACATACAAAATAATCTGAAACTAGCAAAGCATGTTGACTCTAAAGACACTTGCAATGGGGGTAAAGCAACACCTGCTATATTCATCAGTTGAAAATGTCGTGTGACACATTAAGCAGATGCTGCCATAGTGTAGAATGGTTTATCTGACATACTCTATTGGGCCTGAGTGTTTTTGAACAATTATATGAACAACAGTACCAGGAGCGGATACTTACGTCAGTGTGTGAATATTCATACCCGTCTGGGTTGTGAATTGGAAGGACATAGAAATCCATGTTTTGTAACAGATTTCTGCAGGTGGGATGGCGGTTATTCCATCTTTGTACAAGCTGTTGGAAAACAGAAGATTAAATTTTTTTGAGAAGCAAACTCCATGTTGTTACACCTTCGACAGGAAGTTGGTATGGTTGCATTATATTTTATGTCTAATACGATAGCATTTTCGATCCACTCTGATATCAGCTTTGAGCGTTGCTTTCACTGAAAACTGTTCTTGACGAAAACGACATCCTGACATGAGCCATCTAAATTTATAGTAGCCGCAGTGCAGTGGTCCAAGTAGTGAATGTTTGCATGTACTCCTCGGGAAAAAGAGACCCGCTCTGATATATGTTGACCACATGTTCCTCCAGGTAGTAATTTGTACAGAAAAGAATGTTTTGTAACAAGTACAGGATATCTGGGCAGTCGCATGAAAAGTACATGTTCTGGAATTGAGATAACAACCATAAGGATGCGAAAAATGTGTCTTGTATTGAGGTGCATATGGGCTTTAAAAGGGGCCATTGGCACTACATGGATCATTGTGAATCTACAATGCCACATGCGGGGTCCTTGGCAGGACATATTGGGGGCTGGTCTTACCCACCGTAACGTTGCCATGAGACTGGGGTGGCTTCTTTTTCTCCCAACAAGTCTTTATACCTTAAGTGGGCAAGGTGATGTCGCTGCATTTTGTCTTTAAGATGGGATGCAGGGAATTATACCATCGCGTATGCCAACCGGAATAATGCAGGGTAATCCAAGTTACAAAGTAAAGCCCCAAACTTTGGATATTTTGGATGAGAGGGTTCGTATTCTATTAAATTCTATTCTAATTCTATCATCATCATCATCATCATCATCATCATCATCATCATCATCATCATCATCATCATCATCATCATCATCATCATCATCATCATCATCATCATCATCATCATCATCATCATCATTTTGAATATAAATTATTTTTTGCCCGACATTACTGCCGGCAAGATGCTATGTAACATGTCTCAACCAAACTGGTCGACAGCGGCAGACAATCCGATTCGTCACCTTAGCTGAACGCTAAGAGTTCAGTTACAAGAAGAAGAGGTTTAATGTTTCAGTGTTTTTTCAGTGCGGCCAAGCAGAATTTGACAAACCCCAAATAACAGCTTCCTTCTTGTGGATCTTATCCCGATCATTTACATGTAGAATTTACATTCAAGCTGTTTTCATTGATTGTGATTAATTTAAATGAAAGTATTGAAGCAGTCGATATTTGCATGCAAGCGTTTTTGGACGAATTGTCTTGACAGAGTGAACTAGAAATACCTGATCAATGAAGAAGATGACAGAAGAAGGGGATATCCACTCTCTTGCATGGATCCCTCCGTCCACCCACATAGCCGGCTTGTCTGGACCCGCGGCGCCAATCTAACGAATATCACATAGGTATTCACAAGCAAATTTTCTTCAATCCAGCCATTG
Source organism: Hermodice carunculata (assembly GCA_964020975.1). NCBI lineage: Eukaryota > Metazoa > Annelida > Polychaeta > Eunicida > Amphinomidae > Hermodice > Hermodice carunculata. The sequence goes on from OZ026621.1 coordinate 73,552,859, forward strand.
TTCTGATAAATCTGAATTATACTTAACTTTTTTTCAAGTTACATTTCATAAATTGGGCATTTCATTTATCCAGCCACTAAAGTTATTATTAATGAAGGTTAAAAGCTTCAAAATTATTAGAGGAAACAATTTTACACTGTGTTTTTACATGAGCGACCGACGGGAAACTGAAAATTTAATATTACACATTTCTATCATCCAGAAACAGAACCAAGAGCAATTTCAAAAAGACAATTTTCTAAATGAAATGCTTTTTACATGACGACGACAAAATGCATACGTCGGCGTATTCCAGTATGTTTTCATAAAATTGATGAATGGCAGATCGTAACACTTTTTAGAAATCGTGAAAAATATAATTGCAACATCTCATTTTGCAGCTCTATTGCCCGATGTACATGCAGACTAACCTTCAGAACACTCAGTGTTCTCCCTTCAAAACTGCTGCCTATGTTTGTCAGGCTAAGTATGTCTGGATTGTTACTCACAATACTATTTAGCCAATTTTGAATCTGAAAATGAATGGGAAAATTTAATATATACCGTCTAAAGATAGCAAAAGACTGTACAATCAGCATGCAGCAGAATAATACAAACGATATCTATTTTACGTAACATCGTGCGAAATACCGCTCATGTGACACTGAACATGCTAACGCACACACACACACACACACACACACACACACACACACACACACACACACACACACACACACACACATATATATATATATATGTATATATATATATATATATATATATATATATATATATATATATATATATATACATATATATATATATATATATATATTCATCCAATATGTATGATACTTTCTTAACTTTCCAAACCAAATGAACGAAACAAGTCGCAAATATGATGTGTGTTTGATTATATAAGATAACAAAGTGCCAGTATTGAATTTGTATTTGCATTTCCCTTCTTTATAAATTTATATACTCTACTTTGTCAATAAGGTTACAAAATTTTGTGCTTTATCTATTCAAAATGGTTTGAAAGATGCAGTTTACTTCACTAAAAAGAGGGTACAAATTGTTCTCTACCGCATCCCAACGGTTACAAACTTGTTTTCTACCACATAAAAAGTTCAAAAGTTGAACTGTACCTCATCATATCTAGCGTACTTTCCAACCACGTTTAGGCTATCTGCAGGATGGTTTGTCGCATTTTGCATTTGTTCCATTTCATTGTTGGTTGTCTGCACCAATCTTCATCCCAAAAGCAATAAGATTGTGACTTAAACTATAAAGACAACTTAAATCTCACTTTACAACCTTTCAATTTATATGATGCATTGAACTTTGTGTTAGATCGACATATTGTGTTCTCGTCCTTGCACGTGCCTGTAACAAGAGATATATTAAGAAGATTTTTCAAGCAAAAGATGGGTACTTAATAACCTAATCAAAACTACAATTTTGTTGTCCATGCTGCTAAAAGCTTTACTTTTCCTTTCATTGCCAGACCTATTGATATTTATATCGCAAGGTACAGGTATAAGTGCAAGCATACCCAAGTTTATATATTACCATCAAACTCGTGTTTTTGTTCGTTTTTTAATTAACTTTGCAGCATTGCAATTGGCAGATAATATTGTTGATGGATAACGAATTCCAACTTTGTGTAAATTATAAAGAAAAATTGCTACAAAAAGGTAATATTGTTTTAGATTTAAATAATCGTACGCATAATGTGCCTCATAAAATTTGAAACAGGGAAATGGCAAAAGCACTAATATTTGCGGGAGTAGAGCTCAACGAACTGTCATGGTAATAGTTTGTAAAAAGACATCTTTAGAAGTTCAACGAATCATAACAGCGGGGCATATATATGTGTAAAAGAATACGAAACCATTTGGATATCTTTAAACTGAACAACTTTTAAATTGTAGTACTTTATCACGTGGAACACAGTCTATTGTGTCAAGTAAGATGCATGTACTTTAAGATCATCTAGCACTGTCATGCCTCACGCCAGTAACTATTTTGCGTGTTTGAGTGACAGCGGGTCAACAATTTTCTTCAGGCATTATAGCCACACCGAGTGCCCAATCCACGCCAAAGAAAGTTGTTGTCGCGATGCATGCTTACTAGATATGTCTCATCGACCATTTCACGCCTTGCCAGGTTGCGTAAAGGGAAGATTTAATTGCTTTAACATTGAGATAAACGACCTTTTGACTACGGGCGCTTTTCGCCATTTTCAGCGACAAAGAGTTAAGCGTAAGCCTAATTAACCGTACATACTGTTCAATATCGTCAATCAGGACCGTACTTGGTAGCTTTGTTTCTTCAAATTCAGACACCAACTGTCCATAAGTGGAATTTGATATGTGCAGATCCGCAAAGCCTGGAAAAATACCAGGCACTTGCCAAAAATCCACCTAGAGGAGCCGAAAAGGAAAAGTAAAGAAACGAACGAAACGGAATAAATACCGTTAGTATGGTTAGTAGAGCTTATTTTTATGTGCCATGATATGATTTGTGATGAAGAAGTACAATTCAAATGAATAAAAAGGTCTATACATAGTTTGTATGCAGGGTACAAATCTGAAGCATGTGTACAGCTACTCTGTTAATTGGGTAACTTTGTTCTTGTTTTGTACTGTGTGTTTTGTAATATACATTTTGTGTGTCACTCTATGTTCTGGAGAACCCCTCGATTAGTGACATCTCGATGTACTATAGGGCGATCCAGTTGAAATAAATATGTTTAAATTAAAATACATACATGTATTTATCTATTATTATTACTACAAGTAGTAGTAGTAGTAGCAGCAGTAGTAGTGGTGAAACTGTTTATTTGACTTTCTCTGCGGACCATTTCCAGTCTTTTGACTTCCGAAAATCTACCCCTTGTCAAATATTCTCCTCAACCAGCCCTTGATGCTGTTGAATTCGATATGGTTGGAAGTAGGTTCCATATGATACTTGATTTGAAAACGTTGGCATTAGTATTAAAACGAAGCAACTCCATTCTTACTTGTCTGAGGACGCAATTTGTTGCTGTGCGACTACGACAGGCAGTAATATAAATTATGCACCAAGTAAATCTGTGGTAGTCTTACGTAATGAAGGGATCGGTAAAGATAAGACATTGCGTTGGCAACTTGGTCGTCTATTCAAGTACATACTTAAATCTCGCTTCTCAGATATTGTATTCTGCTCCCTTTTCAATTTGTCTCCTGCATTTGAGAACTGAGCCAAGGTAACACAAAATCATAAAAAACATTGTGCTATTAGGTACTCCTACACACAAACCTCGTAGTTTTTGTCATTGATTTTATGTAGTAATGTCTGTAGCACAGTTGCATTCGGTACTTGAACTCGAATGACTTTGTGTCTGGAAAAAAAATGAAAAGCGTATACATATTTATCAGCCCCATCCTCATAAATGATGAAAACGATTAAATCATAAGCGAAAGTGTGAGTTGTAATTTATTATCACAATCATTCATTGGTGATAGATGTAGTCTAGTATTGATAAACCGAATCAAACAATTTTGTATTGAATGCTTTATGACTTATGGATCCAGTCGAGCATATTTTCTTCCCAGGAATTAAATTTACGCAGACAAAACTAATATTTGTGGAAAAAAAATATCCTTACTGAATAGTAGGTAAGACACTATGACAATTTCGAATAACATACCTACTGATATTAGAGATTCTATATATCCAGATCGTTAAATCAAAACTCAAAACAACCTTGCTGGCGCTGGACTAGGTCCCCGATTACTTTTTCTGCGGGCATCGTTTGTCTAATGTCTGCCTAACCCAGCTACGGATAGGGTTCTCTGAACTTAACTTTGACCTTTGTGGGGTAGATGTAATTTCAAGTCCTACTTGCTCCTGTTCTTTCCAAGCTAAAGATCTTACTCATTTCTTTCTGTTTTTTGTCCTAAATATGCCTTCCCCAGAAAGGATCTTTTCGATAATACAATGCCTTGTATACAACTTATGTGGTAACATAGTTTGTAATGTCTTGTGCGTAATTTGTATATATTGTGAGTCTGTCTGTGTCTGGAGAACTCATTGTTTTAGTATTTATATGTACCACAATGTAATCTAGCAAAAACAAATATGTTTAAACTAAACTAGGCAACGTTTCATCATTTTATGTTCTTATGTGTATTAATACATACCAGGTACAAAAACCACACGTCATACGTACCCATTATAGTGGACAACTGCAGATGGTAACAGAATGAAGAAGCAAAATGCGGCTATCTTAAGCCAAAGTTGACCAAAACAACCCATGCGGACAGATCTTATGCTAGTTCATGATTAACAGACACTGAAGAAATCTGGGCCAGGATTTCTTTCCTGGAAAAGCCCTTAGGCCGTGCGCTTTCGTAAATGACTATATATTACATAACCACGGTAATAATTGCAGTTGTACGAGTACAAAAGATTAATTAAAACTTGCTCTGAATCACGAATCCACAAAAATGTATCAAATAGAAGCAGAACGAATTAAGCATTGGAGATAGACATGTTATACCAATTGCCAAGCGCAGTGCAATCAGATTGGAAGTTAAAGTTTTGTTAATGCGACGAATGAAAGTAAAACTCGGTATTTGAAGAATTTTACTTTACAAAGTGGCATTTATAAAAACAATAGATACTGTTTCACGTAAGCTCAACCAACATGCTAGAATTGTCCAAAAACGTTTGTCTGAGTATGTTTGATGATTATATTAATGGATATGTAGCAAACTAAATTACACATTGTTTGCCTGCAGTTTTTAACGACCCTTGTGCTGATAGAAGGTAAACCGAAGGGCAAAAAACCAACAAACGACCGACCGACCTATCTGACTAACTGACTGACTGACCGAATAAATAGATAAATAAATAAATAAATAAATAAATAAATAAATAAATAAATAAATAAATAAATAAATAAATAAATAAATAAATAAATAAATAAATAAATAAATAAATAGACAGACAGGCAGATAAATAGATAGATAGATAAATAAATAAATCAATAAATAAATAAATAAATAAATAAGTAAATAAAAAACAAACAAATAAATAAGTAAATAATATGAGAATGAATGAATAAATAAGCAAACAAACAAAACGTTTACATAAATAAGCTTCATTTTACAAAAGTTGATTTGGTGATGAAAGGCTGACCGAGAAGAAGTACAAAAACAAACAAACAAACGAAAACAAAAACAAAACAATGTAAGTGCATTCATAGCTATAGCATCGACATGATGATGTCGTGCACAAAATTCGCAAATTTATGCATGGGCCAATAAAAGGCTTGCCTGTTTAACTGGATCTTCGAGTAATCTGCCTTTGAGTTGGAGGGCGCCCTCTGGCTGGGCACTGAGATCGAGGGCGGCTCTCAGGCACAATTAAAGGCGACACATTGTACTGATATGCCAGGTAAATTGAACCAAGGAGTTTATACTGTGACGACTTTGTGTTCTCCGAAGACAGGTGGTCTTTCATAGGAAGTTTAAATTCTATAGTTCTGGAAATTTTAGCGTACACCTTGTTTAACGCAAACGCAATGTTTGCCTAAAAATAGACGTTTTAGCGCATTATGATTTAGAGCATCTTGATAGATGCACTGCACAAAAATGCTCTATGTAAAGTGACACCCCTAAGAAGTGCCTGCAATCTTGCAGTGTGGCACACCTCACAATTGCAAATAAACGAAAAAGAACTCTGGTCACCTTGAAATCCTTTCAACGTTGAATGGAGATTTATTCTTTTGCTTGTAACTGTGAAGGCAGCGTATACAGTGTTTTTCATCAGCTAGAATCACTTAGGAAAGACGGAATGAAATCATCACATTAAGTGTAAAACTGAAGGTGGCCCTTGCATAGCTATGATATGAAATAGTTAGTGCCAGGTTATAAATGTCAGACATATTTTTGGATTTTCTATTTCAAATGGGCTTTAACTACACTATGCAACTGGGCTCCTAGCAAGGTGCAGTTCATAAAGGTAAAGAGGTCTGACAGCCAGGGCAAAGGAATCCATGCCTTCTTTAGCCTAAAATGCAAATTAATACATCGTACATAAGAATATGTTTCATAAGTGTATGCCATATACAGAACATATCTGGTGCGGCATAGGTTCACCATAAGTATCTTATTGGTGCATTAGAAATCAAAGATCATGTGACACCACAATGGTATTTTGCAAGGGTAGTCGTTCAATTTCTATCATTTATATGAAAATATCCAGATTTATAGCTGATATGACCTCATGGAAGTGGAGTGTTATCTATTGAAATACAGTTATTACAGAAAAGTATAAGCTGATTTGATGCAGAATTGGCGAGGAAAGCTTTGGGCTATCATGCCCCGGAACAGAATATCAATTATTGTAATTTTCAGTTGGGTGGGTTGTCTCCATGTTATCTCTTTTGTTGAAAGTTTTCTTAAACCAAACTTATATTGTGACTATGTTCACCAACTTGTAATTAAACATGTTCTAAACGAATTTAACCCAAAAGTGTGATATACGATAGGATTGGAGTTTTTTCAACTTTGGCTGAAACGTGTTCAGTGTTCACAGCAATGTATGCCCGGAAGATAGTTGTCATGAACCGCCTCGGGCAAAGAATGGCTTTGCAAAATACAGGACATCTTGGCACTTGATGACACTACCAAGGCGACCCACCCGAGACTGTTTATACGTCCACGCTCAAAACGGATAGAAACCATGGGGAATACTAGCCTTAGATGAACTAAGCATGCAAGTAATTACTTGAGGAGATTAGGTCCGTGAGAGAAAATACACAAGAAAATATATGCCATTGAAAGCCTCCATAAGATTTCTCAAGTTATACCAGGAGTGTCATGGTTACGAAATGTGTTAACTTAGAGTTAAAATTGGTAGACAAGTTCACAATTTTGTTATATGAGCAGTAAGAAGTATTCAATACACTATTATGTAATTTGGCAACATGCACTATTAGTTATATTCACTCATAACTTTAACGGATGGAGTGGTTCTTGGCGGTTTTCATTGCTTCACTGGCTCTATGTTTAAATACGTATGGTCAATGTGAAAGGTTCCATTTTGACGGGTACGTACATGCAATAAAATCGAATATTGCTTCTTATTTAAAACATCAGGACTTATCTGTATAGAACATACGCACCTTGTTAATACCGTCAGATGGCTAAAAAAGAAATGATAGTTAGGAGCATGATGTATGATTCATGGCCGCGGTATATTTTTTGTTGATGTCCCTGCATTACTTACAGGTACAAAGTATTGAGAGTTCACGCCAGGTCAGGGGAACAGCTGGACAAAATAAATCAGTTGGCCGGAAGTTATGAGGTATTACTATTCACATTTGCTAATAAAAAGTCAACAAACTACATTATTGTTTCATTACAAAATCCGTATATTTATCGTTATTTGAAATCCAAGTCGCCCCGCTCGCCAAAAATTTAAGCTGTTCCCTTTTAAATACAATTAACAAATCACTCTAAATGACGGCATTTTGAATGGAAAAAAAAACACAACATCCCTGGCTATTGCAGTTATGTTTTAGGTGAGAAACAGTAAGACTCATTTCGGTGTCACCAATTTCCGGACAAGTGTCCGTGCTGCGGTATCTCTGATTAATATATCAGAGGAATATAGTTTTCTGGCTCATGCAATTTAGCAGTGTTACTGTTCACCTGTTCAGCGGTGCTAGTTGATCCAGGTCAAATCTGCCCAATTTCTTGTAACAAAATTGTTCAAAGATATTATAAAAGTGAGCCTAAAAGAAGGTACAGGAAACGATAAAAAGGATTTCTATACTGCAAAGTTCATGTGAATTATATATGATGAATTTGACAAGAGAAAATGATTGTTGTGTCCATTCGAATGATCAGTATTGATTCTGTCTCGGGCGATGTCTTTCTGGAAAGATGCAAAAATCTGCAAGAGAAGTATTGGCATTAGCTTCTATGGGTAACCTACGTTCATTTCTTACAAGATTTAATACGTTGTTTCAGACATTCGTACTTGCAGCAGTTGGAGTTTGGCATTATTTTATTACAGACCGACTTTTGGAGCTCTCCGGCCGTTGCACCATGTGATGTAGATATTGAAGTCAACGGCGCAGATTACCTGGCCCTGATTAACGAGTTCAGCAAATTCAATCTCTCCACAACAGTATTGATACAAGACATAGAACAGTAAGTTAGTTGCCCTTGCATTTTTTGTAACTATTATACTTTGTCTTTTGGTGCAGCTGATATTACTAAATGACCTCGAACTATTTACAAATATCTATCAGTCAGTTTTGGGATTAGAAATTTTGCAATTCGAGTCATGCACATTACTTGCCCGCCTCCATTTTATACCTTGTTGTCTTAGAAACCATTGTCTCACTTGGCGACATACGGGCCGCCGCCTGTCCGGGGAATAGAGATATTAGTAAGATTTCCAAAACAAAGATTACCATGTACGGGCAGTTGAAAATTTACATGTGTTCGTGTAACCAATTCAGGAAGCTCTAAATGAATATGACGTTGGTATTGGTGAACTTAAATTTCCCTAAACGACACTAGTTTTCATGATTTTTGTGAAAAAAGGACATCTGGCCCTGTCTGTGACAGTGATATGCTTGTTTGTCCTCCGTGCTTTGTGGCGAAAAATTAATATGCATGTCTTGTATTGTTAAAGTGAAGCGTTATCATCAACTTAACTTTCTGTTTGTCTTGTTCGTTTAGTGTTTTGTTAGCTTTCCTTTATGTAGGTAGTTCGAGGTGCCTAGCGCACACATATTGTGGCAAATAGCCGGCAACCAGAATGTAGTTTGTTCTGTTTGAGTAGTATACACTATTTCATTATCTCAAAATTGGGGGGTGGGCGGGTGCTGATTTTCTTTCTTTTTTCTAATTATGTGGTATATATATATATATATATATATATATATATATATATATATATATATATATATATATATATATGTACATATATATACATATGTATATATATAAATATATATATATATGTACATATATATACATATGTATATATATAAATATATATATATATATATATATATATATATATATATATATATATATATATATATATATATATATATATATTACAGTTACAAATTTGCCTGATTGCGCTTTCACCCTGGTTAAGAAAAAATATATTTTGAACGCATTTTGTTGACTTAAATGCTTCATTCTTTCCTGCAATTAAGATGGTCTGCCTGTAACTTGTTATTTTATAATCACTGGCGCTGAATACAGTGCACCAGTTTGTTACTACTTCTGTTATACACTTGCAGGTGGTTTAACCAAGGTGAGCTATATCCAGCTAGAAAGGGTACATACTAGTTCAGGGATAACTCTAATTATTCATATCCAAACTTGTACTATACAAATTTAGTAATTATGTTCATTTTGACAGCTATTCTTTATTCATATTGAAGTTCTGCATTTATAAGCAAAGCTTTACTTATTTATCTGATTCACCATTTGACGCCATCATATTTATTCATTATTATGTGGATTGTCTTGCTGAACATTAAGCTTAGACAAGTCAGCTTTCTTAGCTAATCAGTGAGACATGAAGGGGTACAGTCTCCGAAACATATTCTGAATAGTTATGCGCTGCAGACATGTTACTGTATTTGGGCTGATGTAGCCGATGTCAGAAATCCACAGAAGAACGTGTGTAGTATGGACTTCGTACTTCCTTACTTATATAGGTGAGACAGTGACATGATAGGTTTGGGAGCGTAAAGAGTTTGGACAGCCAAGTGGGGTAACGTATCCCAGGAAGTGGTTCTGCACAAGAAAAAAAAACACAAATGTGCTATATAATGTATACATACACACACACACACACACACACACACACACACACACACACATATATATATATACACATATACATATTTGTGTGCGTGTGCGTGTGTGTGTGTGTGTGTGTGTGTGTGTTTGTTTGTATGCTTGACAAAGGGAAGATGCCAACTCAAAGGCAAAAATTAGTACGAAGCAAAATTAGAAGAGCAAAGGATGATCCTCACAAAAACGGATATTGTTAACCACTTTACCTGATCTGTCTAGTGTCTGTGCTTACACAATGGACTGTTCTTAGTGCGTAAACTTCGATCGTACCTTAGGGTCATCAGGATGTCACTGCGGAAGGACAACATTGGTATTGCTACCCAAAATATTCCAGGCCACTCATCTGATATTGTTGGACGATACGCCCGTTTTAGTGAGGTTATGTATCAAATCAAACTCAATAATCACGTTAAAAAAATTATAGAAATCAGCGAACTGCACAGAATTTAATTAATTTTCGTTCATTTACTTATAGATCTAAGCTTCTAAATTGCTTACATTTTTCAGAAACCTGCGAAAAAGTGGACGCTCATCCTAATTTATCTCGTTTGCAACAATTTTCTGAAACAATTTTAATTTTCTCTTCTTGAGGAAATGAAGTATCATTTCCATCAGTGCGCGGTATCTACAAAAATATTAACATTTTTGTAATATTTTGCACCACAGATAATACCTAACTTTACTTACTACTTGTCAGATTGAAAGCTGGCTAAAATTTCAAGCCGAGATGTACGCCGACATTGCACAATTGACTAATATTGGTCACACATACCAAAATAGGCCGCTGTGGGTGCTACAGGTAAGCACAGGTTGCCTCATGTTATCTCAACCCAAGCAAAATGGAATCAAGACAAATATGTGCTACTGCTCTAGTACATGTCAGTGCTGATTCCATGTTTTGATTCAGTCGAAAGTTCTCGGTTCCTTTTTACAGCAAGCTATCAGATCACACGTTATTTCAGATGCTCTTTCATCAAGATGTCTCCATATTTCCCACCTATTTTCTCTTAATTGTGCACCCTACAGTAGTAATTATCGAGACATCCCGGCATTTAGGTAAATATGTTCTTGATATCGTGTATCGTAAATGGGCTAACGACACAAATATGCATACATCGCAAAAATGGTAATTTAAAAATTCAAACAAAAATTAAAATATGCTTACGAATGCTAATGTATTATCATAGGTGTCAAAGCCTGTTTTCTATCCCTCTGTGTGTCTGTCTGTCTGTCTGTCTGTCTGTATCTCTGTCTGTCTGTCTGTCTTTGTCTCTCTCTCTCTTTACTTGCTCATTTTTTTTTCTTTTTTACTTTATTTATATACTTTTCTTGTTTGTATGTTTGGTTTTTGGTATTTTATAATACAGTAGAACCTGCCTATGAGCCCTCCTCTGTTAAGGGACCACATGATCTAAATGACCAGTCTCAACACCCCCATTAGCATATTTAAGTTTAATTTCACCTGCCGTAAGGGACTACCTGTCACAAAGGACCATTTTTCACAGGTCCTATGTGTGGTCCCGTTAGACAGGTTTCACTGTATAGTTCTTCGGGAAATGATTGGATAACAGAGCTTGGTCTACCTGAAGCTTTCTTATGTCACAGATGAAAGAAAGGAAAAGTCTGTCAACAGAACAACATAAATGAATAAAACACAAGCAGGAACAGTCAAGAAGGTAACATACGCCGAAGAGTAACAGACTTCTGGCAATATAGTATGCACGAAACAAAAGTGATGATGAACCTGTCTGAATCTTACTGACATCTGAGGAAGATATTTCTTACGACTGGATAGAAATATACTTAGGCACATAATAAAGCAATGGAAAGAGTCTTTGTTGCCATCACCACAGCCACAAAAGCTAGATTTTCGCATTCTTGCCTTCAACCTGTCTTCTAGAGCGTCGAAAGGTATTGACATTTAACACCAGAATACCCGAGGCAATTTTCGCTTATAGCAGTACACGTGTGCCCTTTGGGTACTATCCGTTTAACCAATAAAGGTGTGCACACTGTGCAGGGGTTAAAAATGAGCTGATTTCAGAGAAACCGTTACATCTTACCAATAATAATCACAGATGCTGGCCCACATAAGATAAAATGACTGGTGTGGTCAGCACTTATGTACAATTCAGGGTACCATTCATGCCGTGTGAAATACCAAATCCTTGCCCAACTGCATCTGCACATGTCATGAGTATTAGAATTTAGAAACAAGTGGCCAACAGAATTGAAATGCCACAGTCACGGACAATGCTCTGCTGTCTTCAAACGTCTCATGCCGAATGTGATCAGGGTAAAATTAGATTACTTCAAACTTCAAATTTCTGTTTGATTCGTGTTTCTACCTGTTGTAATTATTTTACTTCTACTGCTGGAGCTAGGTAGTGCAAGAGGCGTTAAAGTGGGAGATGAGAGAATACCAGGTTTGTTTTTTGCTGATGGTGTTGTTCTTATGGGTAACATGGAGGAATTACAAAAATCTACTCAGAATAGCAGGGGACTATGGGGAGAAATGGAGGCTGGAGTACAGTGAGACAAAAAGTAAGGTCCTAAATCTGGGTCAGAATCACAATCAGGGAGAGAAGTGGATGGTTATAAAAATTTAGGTTCCAGAAGGGCATTAAAAGCTAATCAAGATATGAGAGTTAAACGATTATGAATACTTGGGTGAAAGCATCGAACCTGCAGGTCAAGGGATGTTTCGATACCATGTTGATAAAATCAGGCAGAAGGTCAATGGAACAAAAAGTATGATTAAACTAATGGCAGCAAATACTTTTTATACAGCATTCACAGGGAGGCATGCAATGTGGGTTAGATGTTATATAAATTAGTTAGAAAGACCAGGAATGGTTTAAAAGAGCACAGAGAGAGATGGGCAAATATATACTGGGGGCCCCACCATGCCTGGCAGCAGAAGCAGTATTAGGGAAACTTGATTGGTCGAAAAATGTATCATGAACATATTGAAACACAGTGGCGCATTAAGAATTGTACGGTTCAGATTGTTTGACTTTTCTTAACTTCCAGATAGGTAAGCCGCAGCCGGGTGTGACCAAGCCAATTATGTGGATAGACGGAGGCATCCATGCCAGGGAGTGGGTGTCTCCAGCGTCTGTCATCTACGTCATTGACAAGGTAAATATATGAAATCACGTAGACTCAATTCTCTATGTGCAGGTTTGTATTGTAGGCACTGTACAGAGCCATTCATGGGCGCATGAGCAGACAGTCAATCAATAAACAATAATTTATCAAAGAGCCCCAGTAACTTAACAAGGATAGCTATGATTGATACATGTAATTTAAATTTATTTTCGTTGTTAAGGCGACGGAATTTTATTCTCAGATGACCAAATTTTGTTAATTTCTGCACAGCGGGATCTACCAATTTCTTAATTCCCACTTTTATGCAGATTTCTTCAGGAGTGGGGTCTTTACGTTGTTTATCATAATTATTGACTGGGTATTGGGCGTACCTTGTTGAGAACTGGATCAGTTTCTGTAATTGGGTAACGTAACATTTGTGTCTCATGTTTGTGATCACCAAACGTGTGCAGCTGTTACAGGGATGGCAATTGGGAGAAGTGCGAGTTATAAATCTCCTGAATACAGTCGACATTTACATCTTACCGGTGTTGAACCCTGATGGCTACGAATATAGTCATACGAGTGTAAGTTGCTTAAGGAATGTTTAAAAGGGAGCACTGTTTATACACCCTCTGCTGAGCTAACTCATAATAATGCACCTTAAGATTAATCCTAGCCTGAGCTACGCTGAGCTGAGCGTTGGCTTAAGCTTGAGTTTAGCTAATTAAAGACGCACAGGCCAATGCTGCGTGCTGAGCAAGACTGAAATGTGAGCTATTCGTTTTAATATCGTCAACCCAGATACTTCATCTGAGGATATTGTTTTGATAAGATGCTCATTTCAAACATAATACATGTGCGTGTCTAGTGTCGTAAAAAAAAGCCGAAGGGGTTAATGATATAAAAGTAAACATTGCGTTTATATGATACAAGGCACCCAAAATATAAAGCATTTAGGATAACTTTGACATGATTTGGTCTGCGATTTCGTAAAACAAAGAGAGACAGGAAGTTATCGCCAGAAGATGAACTGTGCAAGATTGTATCACTGTGACCCAGGCATTTGAGCTGGTCCCCTAGTCTTCTTACTTCTTTCAGGTCCCATCATACATTTTCTGTTTGACATTACCCATACAACCTGCCACAGAGCCGCTGTTTTGATCACAACTACCAACAAAACGAATCAACCCACAAATGTTACACAGGTTGTTCTTCCATGGAACATCTTGCATCTCTGTATAGATGAGCAAAACGGAGGCTTTTTTTAACATAAAGTGCAATTGAATCAAACATAGGTATATAATACAACCCGTCTGGCAAGAAAGAGTGAATCTGTGACCTGGCCTTTAGTTTACACATGTTTATTTCATAAGAAACATGGATTAGGAAGCAAGCTGTGGACCTTCTATTAATCCTTCTCCATAGTTACAGAGTATTACGTTGATGAAACCCTTTGAACATAAACGTACAAAAAAAAAACAACAAGAAAACAAAACACCCCTCCCCCCCAAAAAACCAAACCAAAACAAAACAAAAAGAAATGGCGAGGACTATCACTTAATACGCACTAGATCTCTTTGTTTTCAGGATGTACTTTTCTATGCTGTCAAATAATTCAATATTCCAATCAACTGATTCGTTAATGTCAAATATCTCCGCTGGCAGTAATTACTGGCCGATAAGACCCAAGGAATTCTATACGAAGCTTTCTATATTTATTACATGCAGGCAAAAATGATATATATTCTCCACAAGCACGCCTTTCAGTGTCAGTGTAACCGTACTGAAACAATACATCATTCAGAGGACTTTAGTTAAGGTGCATTCGCGAATGGTGAATATGGGGAAATCTAACCTTTGACCTCTTATGATTGTCTTTGGCATTGAAATAAATACCAAGCATAAACGCACACTGTTCATATACAAAGTGGGAAAAATTATTTGTGCCTTGTTAAGAACTGATGAATCTTCACCTTTCTTGGCCTGTAATGATACGATAATCTTTTATCACACGGAGGTGGACCTCATCACGCAGAAAAGAAGACACTGAAGCATGACACACCCACAGGGTCTGAAACATATTTGTATATAGTTTCGCAAAACAAACTAGAAGATCAAAAACGTTAGAAACTGCACACATACAGTAGATGTAGCTCCTGCCTAGCAAGCAGTGGTAACGAGCGCAAATTAAACATTCGTTAACAGTCAGGGAATAGCACCAGTCCCTTGTTGAGATCAACCTTGGTAAAGGTTTCCCTGAGGTAATTGTTTTTTTCAAAAATCCAGACAGTAGTTCGTGAGTGCCAATAAATTACCAAACACACAAAAAAATTCACGAAAACCGAGGGCAGCACCATACGTTTTCAAATAAGGTCTAGGAATCCCCAGGAGCGTCCCTGTGATTTCGAAGCAACCACCCAAGCAATTCCAGAGAGGAAATTTTAAGCTGTTCTTACATCATATAATACCAGAAAATCATGTAAGTAAATCCATGGAGCATCATCCAATGAATTCACTTTCTAGAATCTCCAGCAAGGTGCAGCCGGACACACAGAAAACTACAAAGATGTGCGTATGCACAAGTATATCTATATTGATAATGATTACACGTGGTATCGTAATATCATTACGATATTCGGAATATTTGTTACGAATTATTAGTTGGCCATAGCGACACCTACTGAATAACATTGGTGAAAACAGTCAAGCTACATTCAAACCAAACCTGGAGAGAACCGCGACGGTGATTTAGGAGAATTTTTCTTGAACTAATTGAAGGTTAAGTGTACCCAGAAGTGTCACTGTTAGATTTGAAAAGAGTTAACCAAGCGCTGTCAGAGAAAATTTGAAGACAAAAAAGCACCCAAACAAAAAACCAAAACCAAAACAAAACAAAAACAAACAAACAAACAAACAAACAAACAAACAAACAAACAAACAAACAAAAAAGCCAACAATTTTATAATATTGCAACAATTCTATACAATTCCTAAGTTACTGGTGTCGGATTTATTAAATACATATGGGAGAGACCAACCCAAGATACATTTATACCAGCCTTGCATTAGTTCTGACCAACAGTTTTGAAGAAAACTAGATGCATTAGTACATGCACATCAGTGTCGAGATATTAATCATGTTAATACGTACCGTAATTGATCATAACGAAATTTCAAAAATTCAAATCCTCAACGTTTAAGTGTGCCTTTGTTTCGAGAAAATACGTTTGAGGAAAATAGAACTCGGGGAACATTCGTGGCAAGTTGAGTCCCCACCCGAGCCCCTCAAGTGCATTCGGAGAAAACGGAAGCTTCAACATTTAACCAGAGTCAGCGGAGATTCATCCCAGGTATACGCCTATGAATTTTGAAAAAGATCCGGCCAAATATTTGCAAGAAGATGTCAGGAATTATGACGGAGGATGGATCATCACCCGTACCATAATCTCTGCTTACTTAAAAGTCATCTTAGCTATCTCTTTAAACCTGGTTCGGAGTTGTGACAAACTGTGTGGAAGGAGATAAATGTTACTTTAGCGTAAATGGAAATCGTCTGGCAAAATTATGAGATATCTGGGCATACAGAAATCACAGGCGTTTAACATGCCACGGCACCCTTTTCATAAAGTGAAGTTTCTGACTGTGGTCTAGTTGTCAAGAAAAGCTTGGAATACCTTTGTTTTCTACATCCATACAAACGAAACAATGGTTCTTAAATCATGTCGATGTAAATACAACACTACATAAGTGAACAGAGAGAATTTGAAGTTTCAGATTTGCAAATTGTATATTTCCACATGGTTAAGTTTGCTATACCTAAATCACTGAAATGTAAAGTTAATATCTGCATACCTGTGCATTAAAATTACGTTTTTTTCCGAAACGTGTAATCAATTTATAATATTTTATATCGGGAATGTTTTACAAGTCAAGCTTGACAAATATTCTAGCACCACCACAGTAATATATAGACGTACTAGTTTCATCTTGACAGTATCGACTGTGGCGAAAAAATCGATCACCAAATGTAAACAGCGGATGCATAGGAACAGACCTGAATAGGAACTGGTCATATAAATGGGGAGGTGGTAAGTTAACATTTTGGCTGCTGCATATGATTTTGTCAATAAAGCAGTCTTTTAGTTTGTATCTGTTCGCAGAGGTTTCATGAGATGATTAATGTTTTCCAGTCGTATCTGAAGTGCCGAGTTTCATTCACCTCTTTGTCCGCCTTGGTAATTTCCATTACGCTGAGAGATAATTATCGATTTGTAGCAGTATTAGCTGAGATGGGTATGGTACAAAAAGTTAAAACTGTGGTGACTAATTTTCTTTTACTTGTATAGATTGATGCAAAAAAAGAAAAAAGAAAAAAGAAAGAAAAAAAATGCCGTGAACAAATCACATCTCACATCGGCTCGGGAATTTTCCATTGGAAATGCAAACATGGTGCCGCCAGTTAGCAGAATGACTTGTCCGGGGATTAATGGCACCGAAAAAAGTCTTGCGCTTGTTCCAGCTGATAACCCGATTTTATATGAAGGCTAATAAAGCATAAACATTTCTTCGAAATTTCAAATTTTATGAATATAATTTGTTCTTTTTACAAATTAACTTGCTATAATGATTTAGAACCATGCATTTTTTCAGTGTATGGTAAGCAATAAGACTTTGCTCTTAGAATGTCGGACTTGATAGTGTTCAAACGGTACTTGGGATTACAGACTTGGGTTTGTTCAGTTTCTGTTTATATTAAATATCCTCACAAACAGCCGGAAAAGTGAATCTCACATGTATTTACAATATTTATATAATTATTGTTTGCTTAGCTGCTTGTTTGTTTTATGTTAATGTGAAATGGATGTTGACCTTTTTGTCTAATGTATATTTCGAGGGGGGTCAAGTTCTGACCCTTGCAGCTATCAATATCGCGGCTCCAAGACTGCATCAGAAGCTGAAACAGTAGCGGTGTCAAATTTCATCACAAATACAAACTCTGGTCGTGTCAAGGGCTTCCTATCGGTTCACTCGTATCAACAGGCCTGGTATACGCTGTGGGCCTACACAAGAGAAGAAGCTCCTCTGTCGTCAGAAACGGTGGGTAATTGCAATCATGTGCGGCACCTGAAAGCGTCACTAATAAACTGAGTTACATTTATTGTTTCCATGAAAACTTTTTCTGGAAAGAATGGGACTGACTCTTCTGAGATTTGTATGGAGATGGCGACTACAAGAATTAATCACTCCTGATGCCATACAAAGTACCATACTATGGAGCTTATTTTATATGTCCACACTGATCTTCGCATGATTCAGTTCTCGATAGTGAAGTCTTTAAAATCAATAAATTAAAATTATCTTGTGAGACAAATTGGCCAACGCAAGACTTAAACTGCTGATGTGGCTTAAACTTATGATGAATCATCGAGTGTTGTGCAGTGCCCTGTTGGCAAAAAAAAAAAATAAATTCTAAACCAACCGGAGAATTTTATGCTTCCTTACGCACTCTCCGTGGTTAATTGCATATAAATGTTCCCATTATAAGGCTGACTGACTTAGCCGTACCATAGATCAGTCTGAGCTGGCAGTGACATGTGGCTGTCAGATGTGGCAGAAGTCGTAATGGTGTTTATTTGGATATGATGAGGATGATGAGGATGATGATGATGATGATGATGATGATAATTCATTAGCCTCTAATTTGAGGGAAACACTTACATTACACATATACATGTGTACATACAAATCAACTACAATACACTGTACAAAAGATTCAGAACTCAAACGTTAGTGAGAAGGGAGAAAGACCCATAAAAAATATCCAAAATATTATCAATGGTACGTATAAACAGAAAGAGGGAAAAACAAATTCACCTGTTGAACACAATTACTAGTATATGTTCGTAGCACCAAGGCTGAGTCAGATTTTTATGATGTATGTAAAAATTAGGGGTGGGTGGAGTTGTAATAAGCTTGGTACCAGAACAATACAATTTGACTTAACAGGGTTGAAATTTATTTGTATGATTGGGTTGTTTGCCTGGCTTATTGTACGGTGTTTAATTTCCTGAGCAGTTTCATGCTGGAAACAACACTTTTCTGTATGTGCATTAAGGACCTTGGCCGCCTGATTCTAGATTCTCTGGTACTGCTTTAAGTGATTATCACTCTTTTGAATCTTGAATCATCCAAAGCAGGCCAGGAAAATATAATATCAGCTAATGTCGTTCGTCCTTTGAATATTCTGGCAGTTTTTTATTGTTTGCCAGGATTTGGTAAACATAGGTCCGGTTTGTTTGAAAAGATTAAACCCACTCTTACTGCTTCAAGACGTCGTCATCTTCGTCACAACTTTACACCATGTACCCTGCACACAGCTTATCGCCAAGAAGGTTCCATGGGTTTGCCTATTTGGAGATCAAGTAACAACCAATTCTGAGATGGATGAAAATCGCCTCATAGCCACCTGGTCACCCCTTATTTTCCATTAAGGATTTAAATCTCTTGTGATAGGCCTGGTGTAGCGGTTGCATAGAGTGAACTTGATTAGATAAAACTTAACTGGCCATTGGTAATAAAATAATATGTTGCTTTCACCAACTACTAAGTTTTAATTCCTTTTATAGTCAAGTAAGAATGCACAGAGAGAGTGAGAGAGAGAGAGAGAGAGAGAGAGAGAGCAGTGTATGTATATACCTAACAAGTAAATGAAAAGTGCTAAATGATTTTTATAAAAATAGTTAAATGCACAATTTTAGGTGCACAATGAAGGAAAGAGAAAGAATAAAGGAGAGGAAGATAGAAGAAAGAAAGAAAGAGAGAGAGAGAAAATTAGACGGGTCTTTTTCAGTGTTTTGTTTCCTCATCCTATTGGATGCGATTATTGTTGTCAGCCTTATATAAGAAAAATCTTTAGACATTTATTCACATGTAAGTAAGCAAGTTAATTGCAAACAACTTCAAGAGATGCTTTCTTGAGGTCTCAAAACAGTCCATTTTTATTTTTAGGCCCACCCCACGTTTCCCATAATATCTTGGTACACTGTTCTGTGAATTTCAATTATACACTACCAAGCCGATGAGATGGTGTTAGGTCTGTAATGTTTACTGTCAGCTAACTGGGCCAGGCAATCCACCTGTGGCATGGAATGAGTCGGCAAGATAATAGTTGACGTGGAAACTAACGAAATACCCTTTTTTTAAAGTGTGAAGTCGTGCGAAATATGGCCAACGCTGCTTCACATTTACACGGGAAAAGATACATATGGGGCGTTCCAGCAGTGAAATTGTGTAAGTGAATGAGATATTTTGTTTCAACGTGTGCATAGATCAAACACTTGTTTTCGACAGCCTAAGCAGGATAGAACACCAACTAGTACACACAGCAAGGTAAACAGATTGTTGACACCCTTTAAACCATAGAACATGTGATAATCATTGAAACACAATTTTAACGTGTCGTACGTGGTCGCCATCATGGGAATTTTGTCTTATGAAAGGTTTTGTTTTCTTTCCGTGAAGTATTCATGTCGCCAAATTGTTTTGCCAAAAAGGGCAAATCTATAGAAAGTTACGTAGTTGTGCACAAAATAAAATCGTGGCAACGAATAACCTATTTCAGCAAATTAGATAAAACTTTCCTTTCGTTTCTTACTTTGCCAAACACAGAAAAAATTACCATTGTTATGAAACTTGATGATGCTGATGTAACTGACAATACCGGGATATATTGTGAAAGCGAGAGATCAATTTTGATATTACAAATTCTTGAAATAGCATAGTCAGTACCACCTTCAATCCTTCCAATACCATGTCCGCTCCCGTTTTTTCACCCTGTAAATATTTGTTCTAATTACTATGAGTGTTTTTAAAAGTGTGTATGTCTATTTGTAAATATGGCATAACAATGCAACTGCATGTACATGTCCACTGCATATTCAAATGTGATCCACGTTTTGTTGTACTCTCGATACTAATCGTGTGGCCTAGGGACATTTTGATGGACTGCAATGTGTATGAATGTCCTACACAAACTGAACTCTTAAGTTCGTTTTGCGAACTTTTGGAGTCTAATTTTGCAACGTCCATACTGTGCCGCCGTTTTGGACACCTCTGTCTCCTAAATTGATTGTTCTCGATGAACATGGGTAATATCGTTATTCAGAACCATTTTTTTTTCAATACAAGGCATGCATATTAATTTCCCGCCACGAAGCACGGGGATCACTGCAGCCTATCACGGAGGACACACGGGCATATCGCTGTCGCAGACAGGGATAGATACACCTGTTCCAGAAAATAAGTGTCTTTTAGAGAAATTTAAGTTTACAAACAACAAAGTCATATTCCTTTAGTACCTCCTAAATTAGCTACAAGAATAAATTTCTTTCTGCCTGTACTAAGTATTCTTTATTTTCTAAATACTAGTAATATCCCGCTTCCCCGCACAGGCAGCGATCTGCATCTCGCCAGGCAAAACTATAGTTACTCACACAAACAGGTATGCAGTTGTGGCGGCAAAATAATATGCCTTGCATTAGGCCTGTGAACTCTTCTTTCCTTTTATTTTATTTTTTCTCTTTTTTCCTTTTTTTTTGAAAATCCATGTCATATTAGAAAACAAAACTAGTTCTCCCCATAGAATTCTGGGTATATAATTTGGAAATCCTGTTTTTAAAGTTATAACAGGAATAGGAATTCGGAAGTTAAAGATACTGTGTCCTCCTCAACTGGATCTTTATGATCAATTCCGAGTAAGTATCAAGTGTTGTGTTTCTTAACTTGTATATAGTTCACATGTATTAATTAACAAATTGGTATGAAAGAACCAAAACTTGGGAAGTTGTTACATACTTGAAAAGCCCCATACCACCCACTGCCCAAATAGCGATGCATGGGCACAGGTCAGTCGGGGTGATGGTTCAGCTTCCACAATTTGGTTGGCTAGATTTTATTTTCGCCATCAACTGTGCTGACAGCTCAAAAAGTATGCATAAAATGAGAAAAACGCCATCCGTGTTGCTTTCAGTTGATGATGTCGCACTTATCTGCACTTAAGCCATATTTGCCTGCATATTGTGCTTTACACATGCACACGCCTCACAATGCCACTTTGTTCACAACTTTGAAAATTAACGCCAAATTGGTATAAGTTATAACTTATGAGCAAGTGACATATGCGAATGTGGTATAGTCACGAACGAGATCTCCAAAATCGCTCAACAACTCACCCGCCGAATCCAGCCAGCCCAACTTCACAAGCAAGCTGGTGAAGAAATTCTCTGTCGGCTCAGGTCACTCGGGTGGAACCTAACTCAAGTTTCCATGGGAAGAGTACCGAAAGTATGCTGATATATCCCGCAAGTTTTATATATATATTTTAAAATAATACACATTCAGTTGACTCAGAATAGGTTGGACACGTTACCCAATATTTTGCTTCTTTTTTCCCCCTTCAGAATGGAGAGTTCCTGTTCTAAACTTCTTGAAATAGGTGCAATGCATTCGAGACGCTAAATGTAAATTAAAACTTATTCATGCAGATTTTTCTGAATTTCTCAAAACTGTGCACAAAAGCCTCTGGTGGTAATAGGCTTCTTTGCTCCCACTTTTAGATATATTTTCTGGAGGTTCTGCTGACTGGGCTAGAGGTGTAGCCGGCATAAAACACGCATACTTGGTAGAGCTTCGGGACACGGGTCAGTACGGTTTCCTTCTGCCGCCGGATCAAATAATCCCTACTGCTGAAGAACTGATGGCCGGGGTACTGGTTGTTGCGGAACAAGTAGCAAAGGAGTACGGTCAAGAGTACGGGTCTGCCTCGGGACCTGAACAGGAAGGAATGCAGGAGTCCGCGACTCGATATCAAAGTTCCTCTGTGATTGAAGCTTTAAGCTGCACTTAACATCAGGGAGGACAAGAAATGAAACTAAATTATGGTGGAACAGGGGCACCCGATCGCTGCTTTAATTAAATAGTTTACTGTCCAAGACACATACACTAAAGTGTCGTACAAGCCACACCTGCTATAACATCACCCTGGGTCCTTGGTCAACCTTTTCTGCGGTTGTCCCGATGGCCTAGAGGTCAGCGTGTTGGACTTTACATTTGGCTAGGCGAGTGGGCCGAAGGTAGTGGGTTCGAATACCATACAGGTCGACATAAATTTATCGTATTTTTCACTTGAGTGGTGCCTTGCCATTTGACATCTAAATTAGGTATCATTGCACAACCCCAGCCAATGCGCAGTGGCCATTGTCGTAAAATCCAAGACACCAAGGGCACAGAGGCAACTAGCAGAATGGCTGTCATCATATTCTGGTACATACGAACTCATACATACTGACCACCAAAGTCACTGCCTACCGAAATAACCACTATTTGTGGTAGGCAGTGACTGTGGTGGTCAGTAGGTATGCGTACGTATTAACCAGAATATGAGGATAACCATTCTGCTGGTTGCCCCTGTGCACCAACCGGGGAACGAAGATGACAAAGGAGTCCGAGTGATGTTTCTTGACAAACTAAAACCGTTGATAAAGCTTTAAATTCTTGCCTAAGCTATATATTAAAGAGAACTCTGCTTGAGAAAATTTTTTTGAGTAGTTCCATTAACAGTTTGACAGCCTTATCTAATGCATAGATTTTCAAGGCTTGTCGTTTGACTGGAAAAAGTAATGATAGGTGAACCAAACTCAGTTCTTGGACTTTTTTAAATTTAAATACATATTGAAGATATCGTAGATCTTATTCAGTCTAAAATGGAATATTTTGTGGACGACACGCACCTCTGCATGAATGTTGAAAACCCTGTTAAATGGTTATAATAATCCATGGCCGGTTTTGCGTTGCTATATTGGTAGTCTGGTGATGGGTTGTTACTTTAAATGTCTTCGATACCCCCCCCCCCCCACACACACAGGCCTCCCACGGTCTTCTAGAGGCATTCGTATAAAGTTGTTACTCGTAGCAAGCACATTGGGGTACCAATGAGATCTGATTTGCGGTGGTCGGTTGATGCAAATGCAAACAAATTTACCAAACTGGTCAATGGTATGAAAGGTCCTAAATTTGGCCTGGATAGACAAACATCATGAATTATATACATACACTTTATAATACCTTTTCTCCAATATGCTGGAGTATAAAGAAGTATCTGTGTCGGAAATGTAGTAATTCACTTAGCTTGATAGGTCTAAGAAACTTTGAATAATTTGGAATTTGAATTCATTGAACGAACTTGAATTTCGAACATTGACTGGAAGCTTGTTATACAACCCGATCGCTGAAGGATATGATTATTTATCTAAAAATGTAAAAGGTCAAATTATGCCCGAAAACAAATACGATCCGATCGACCCCTAGCGGGTATAATAAATTAATGCCTTAACACCAGAACAAATTATCAAAAATATGTTATCTCATGGGGGGCGATTAAGTAATTTTACATTAAACCTTGTGCGCCCCCCTCCCCTCCTCCTCCTTCCTGGCGTTTGGCTACAGTTTGTCAGACATGTCTATGCAACTAAGCACCAGTCGCAGTATATATTGCATCATTCATTAATAGTGCGTGTCAGAATGTATATTTTAAAGTTTCTCTTCAAAATTCACACAGCCGCTTTGATACAAGATCACACCGCTTTCTTTCAGGTCCTAGTCAACGTAGAGCAAATCTCTCCAGAAGTGGAAAAGTGGCGTCAGTAACACACCTACGTGTTCTTGTTGTGCAGGAAATGGATGGCGACACATCAGAACATTTCTTTGCTTGTCTCCTTTTACAAATCCATTCCGTACTTTCCATAATATACCCCTTTTTCGCGGCACACGGCATAATATGGCTCAGCGGAATGTGATAATCTTCATTCGTTCTGTGCCACATTTGGTGCTATCCTTATTGTAACAATCCAAACATGCACATATACACTCAGTGATTTTTTCCTAAATTTGATTATTTATTATATATCAGAAAATGACGAGAATTCAACATACAGTTGGGACATAAATTGAAAATAGCAAAATCGCTGGAAAATGTAGCGTCACTTGGTGAACAAATTGAGGAATGTCCAGCCTGGCAGTATGACTTCACTGCTGGCCAAATATCTCAGACATATCCATTCCTACATAATAAAGCTACAGACTTAATTGACCACAAGGATTTGCAGAAGCTGTCTGCACTAAAGATGGAACCCTACATTCAAAGCTGGTATATATGTATATAATCGCTTTTGGGTAAAAATGTGCGTTTTCTGAGCTTTTGGGTACTTCTTGAAAAACATTCAGCATAATGTGGTTAAATTTGTGCTATTATGATCTCAATACAGGTACATACAAAAATTGTGCAACTGATTTTTCATAAATGCAAGTGTTTTCTCACGATGTTGATACAAAAAAGATTGCAAAATGGCTGATTTTATCAAAATTGATAAAGTTGGTGGACCTTTCAGTTTTGACACATATTTAAAAAAAATCCATTTCTTACAAATTCTGTAATGCGTTTTCGCCAGAAAGAAGTTTTAGAGTGAATCACGTTTTATATGATCAAAATAAGATTATTAGTTTTAGAAAAACATCACATGAATTGGTTATTTTGGTGCAAATTCCAAAGCCAATATTCAAAATTCAAAGGCTTACACAGTCCATTGACAACCATGTTGACATGAAATTTATTTTTGTTAGATTTTTCACAGTGTATCGGTACAAAACCTATCAAAGTTGCATTATGATAGGCAATACATCAGAAGTGTTTCCATACAATTTCGAAGCAACAGACCAAAAGCATTGAGGGTCGATTATTTTTTTTTATACATTTTGCAATACAAATTCACAAAAAAACAATCAATGGGGCATGGCTATTGAACAAACATGGCAGAGAGAGAGAGAGATCCACGGTACATCTTTAAATTTGAAGTGGATTTTGCTAATTATATTTGAGAACATTTAGTCGAAAATGTGAATTGTTGACAGACGGACGAACGAGAACAGAGAAATACCATATGATAAGATAAGCAAGCTGACAAGTCAGTTTAGCTAAACAATTAAAAATCACTGGAGTGTGGCCATTCACAAAAGCTTGGTAGAGATCCACCTAAGTTACTTCACCAATAAGTTTGAAGTAGATCTGGCCAACAGTTTTGGGATCAGACGTCAAAAATGTGAGTTATCATTGCAATCCCTTTGGACGTACATAGTAAGCAATAGGAATGCAAGCATTAACCGACAATGAACCTAATTGACAAATTTGTCGAAAATCCAGGATAAGGAATACCACCACCTAGTGACCACACTTGAATGAACCTGCCACATGGTGTGTTCCAACTAAGTATCAACAGAATCTGAGTGACAACTTTGGAAGAAAATCAGCGCCACCTGTTAGTGTGGAGCTGGCCAAATCGGTTTCGGAGACGTCAAAGATGTGAATTGTTGACGTAAAGACGAGGGACTGGCAGCAACATATGGATGAAGAGAAATTATGGTCAGCTGACTGAGTAGTCAGCTGAGGTAAAATCACAGGAGCGTGACTGTTTAATCAAACTTCCACAAGACCAAATTGCTGCAAACCGAACGTGACACACATTTTGGTCAAACAGAGTGTGTCGATACAAAGACACGTGAACCACCACATTTAAATACGACTCTTTCAAGACCCAATCGTAATCAACACCCACAACGAAAAAATTAAGAAAAACACAAGGAAGTAGCCGCTCCACATAGTGATGATGCGTCACATAAATCCTTAACTGTTGTATAGCGGCTTTAAGTCAGCTGTATAGTCTCCCCACAGCTACTGTCAGCATTGTCGTTGCGTGTATTAGGTTATCACAGGGGCTGCTGTATAGCGGCTACATAACAACTATATAGCCGCTATACTCACTGTTACTGCCACTCCTAGGCAGGATACCGCAGCCAGTAAAGCAACATAATCCTAGAGTTCACCTATATGTCACATCAGAATAGCTTTCTGGGCACAGAGAATACATTTTAGCGCAACTGGATCGTACGTAAGACATAAATATTGTGATGATGATGATCTTTTGACCTCTGCCACATCACTGTTCTTGTCATCTAGTTGCTGTGTATACCTTTTTGATTTGTTTTATAACTACCACTGGCTGCATGACTCCAGCACACATTGGCAGAAATTTATATTGCAGTGCACATTCTTCAGGAGAAGTGTACGTTATTGACACATCTATTGCAAGACACTTCATGCATCAAATTTGACAGTTCAGGTAAATTTGAACAAGTTCTGACCAGCAAACTATTGCATATTAACACTCTTCTCTTGCGCTGTGCAAGTCATCCCTTTTAAAACAGAGCGAAATAGTAAAGCCAGGGTTTGGATAGAATTTGTCGTGTGATATTTGTCGCTTCCTTTACTTGCCGTATAACGGCTTTACAGCCAATCCACTATTTAGAAATACGTCAACATAGCTAGATAACATATAATACTAAGCCCTCAGTGGTGATGTCGCTACTCTCTTTGGACGCGGCAACCCCTGAGTCGCTATCTTGCTGTTGTATTATTAACTTTGAGGGGCAGTGGCAACGTAGTTGCCACTTCCAAAAACATCAGTGGACCTATAAAAGCTTTTCATAATCGAGTGGGTATATAACTGCTCTACAGTGGCTCTACAGTTCGAAACTTTCCTTTTTTTGATGGGTTACCAAATAATAAGCACCTGCGAAAGGTCACGATCATCAACGCTCTCACTCACATCGAGTTCTCCTGCTTGTTGGCTTGCCCTTTGCCACAACTGACCCCCCTCCCCCCACCCCCGACTATGTTTTGCTCTCATGCCTATTGCCGCTCATGACAAGGTGAACTGAGCTTACCTGTACTAGCACGGGGAACTATCCAGGTGTTGCCAGTCTGGCTGATTTGATTTCATGTATCAGCCAAACATGCGTTCCTTAAACTAAATTGATTCTGTGCGTAAAGATGTCTAAAATCCTTTGGCCAAGTTGGTTAAAGACAAAAATGAGTTTAGTTATGTTTTCCAATCGGTACTAACGCACGGACTTGGCTATCATTTTGAAAATTGTGGGTTCCTCACTCAATGGTTTGTAAATGAGGTTAGCACCGGGGTGATCTTAGGAAGGTTTATAACATATGGTACCAAAAGTATATAATTTGCAAATATTTTAGAGCATCAATAATGATATGATATATGCTGTGGCTGCGATTCACTAAACATCCAAATCAAATGTAATTTTTTGCCATTGTCCTGCAATATGTTGAGGTATGTTCAAAATGGCGCTCATCAACGTGCATAATGTGCCAGGGTATCGTGTTGCATTTGGATTTCTTACAACAATGATAATTGCTTCATACACAACCGAGCGGGCAGATTAAAATTAAGATAGTAAGTCACGTTTCAAAAGTACTTTAACGACAGTTTGCCCTGGCAATTCGGTGAACGGCCACTTGGAATCTAGCGAAATACTACGATCACGATCAACGAAGAACCGGGGCTATTCTGGTTCACAAACAACCATGGCTATGTAGCCATGCTGTTTCCCTGGCCTAAGTTAAGCCTACAGACTAGTTGAAATGAAATGTTGTGTTTCAGTTGACTTTACTGCAAAATAACGGCACACAGGGGCCACTTTCTCCAAAAAATCTTTCAGCCAGGGTCGATCAATTTTTATGAAGGAATGGCGGCTTGAAACTATTTTGTTCTTTTTTTTATGTTTCATAAACTTTATTTCGGGTCGGGCCTTTTCAGTAGGGTCAGTTGGGTTACAGAACCACACACATATTTTTGTAGGGCCTTATGTGACTTGGATATTTGTTGAAACATGTTTAAATGGATGTTCTTTCCCCTGGAACACATTACCTCCTTTAACGTCAGGTAATTTGTTACCTGGGCACAGCCAGAGGCACTTGTTTGACAGTAAAGAACTAGTTTCCAGTATTTTCGTCCAGTGTCCAGGCTAAGCCAACCAAGGCACGATAATATTGTGGAATGGCTTGGTGCATTCATTTTACGCCAGACCAGTAAGAGAAGTAGTGCAATATATTGAACAGATTCCAGCATTGCCCTTTTGCGTCTACAACAATTGTCGGAAACAGGAGAAGCTTATTCAAGTATGGTTAGTATCAAAGAGGTATATATACATTTTGATACATTACAAGGCAATTGATATATATATATATATATATATATATATATATATATATATATATATATATATATGATCTCATGCACCCTTTACGGTGTATGCTTTGTAACAACCTAAATCTTATATGGCTGTCACTATATGAATTATCAGACATGGTAACACTAAGATGTTAATGTCAATGTACATGTGAGATACGTTGTTCATAAATGACAATTGACTGTATGTTGATTTTTTCATTTTTCCTGAAATAATCATTTCGTCACTTTTGTCGGGATAAAAGTATACTTTTAATTTTTCCCATTTCTTAACAACCGGTACATTTGCATTACTATTTATATCTATACCCTTGGGTGTTTTCACAATTTTCTTCACACTTGTGTCATCTGGGAATAAGTAATTTGCACAAGCATCACCATCGACTAAATCGTTTATAAATACCAAAAACAACAAGAGGTCTAAAATGATACCTTGGCGAACACTGGATTCTGTATTTACCAAATCGGAGAAAATGCCCTCTAAGTCTCCAGTGTGCTTTCGAAAGGGTAAGTGAAAGCAGCGGGTCATTTACACCTTACCGTTGCAATTTTAATAAGAGACAATCATACTTAGCATGATCATAAGCCTTTGGTATGCCTCACGTTAACATACGCACATTTTTTACTCATCAGAGACTTGTCTCAGGTCATGTGCAATGTCAAACAACTGTTTTACAGTGCTGCCCATTTTAAGCCAGAGTTGCAATGCGTCAATAGATTATGGTTTATCAGAAAAACCACGCAATCTGTTGAAAATGCATGATTTTAAGACTTTAGATACTGTAAAAAGTACAGAGTCTATTTGATTAATTACTTAGAGCATGAGAATAATCATTATCAAAGCAAGCAGAGGCTTTAGCTTTCTTCCAAATATGAGGAGGGACAGATGGGCTAAAGTAAAACTTAACAATTTAGTCACTGGAACATGAATATAGTCAGCAAACCAGCATAAGTCACAGAAGATTGTCGTCATGAACGGCCTGGGGCGAAAAAAGAAGTTCAAAATAGACAGCAAAGTGACCCTCGAAGACACAACCAGGAGACGCAAACTGTTGACACTTTCTCGCTCAAATGACCAGCAGCGACTGGAAATAACAAGATTAAATAATATCAATTTATAACGGAATGCTGAAATTAAATAAGTCTGTCCGAGTAGCCTAAATGTACGAGGAAATATATCACACCAACAGACTTCATAAGCTCGCGTAAGAGATATCAAGAATATACTGGTTAGGCAAGGTGTTGACTCGAGAGTTAAAGTTGTAAATGAGGATGCACTTTGGCAAACATGCACTCTAAGAAATAGCCACTAAACTAGTATGCAATTTGGCAGTATGCGGCACAAGAAATATTCCATTACAACTTTAACAGATGGATAAGTTCCGGACGGTTTCCATTGGTTTTCTGATTCTCTGTCTAAATTCATATTGCCAAGGTGAAAGGATCCATTTTGACGGGTACGTACACGCTATAAAATCTAATATCATATATTGACACTTCAGGGCATATACTGTTCAGTATATACACACATTGTTAACACTACCAGGATGGCTACTGAAGAAATGTTCATTCTCAATTATAGCATAATGTCTAACATGGCGGTATATAGGTCGTGATTTATTTACGAATGTGCTTTCATTACTTGCAGCTACAAAGTGTTGAGGGTTCAAGCCCATTCGCAGCAACAACTGGACCAAATAAATCAGTTAACAGAACGTTTTGAGGTATAGGTATACATATTTAATTTGGTCTAACTAACTAATTGTTTGTTTTTATCATAATACTATCAATAACAATTTTCGGTCCTAAAACCTACGTTGCACCACCCCCATCCCCACCTCATCCCGAAAAAAATTTCACATTCTTTTTCGTACACCATGAATAGAATTTTCTTAGGGAATTTTGAATCAAAAAGACAACATTTTCCATAGTATACACTGCAGTCCTGTCTTCGGTGAGTACCGGGAAGGCTCGCTTTGGTCTCACAAGTTCCCAGAGAAGTATCCTGACAGTGAACACCTTCCTTATGTATAGCACTAAAGGTTGATGTATTATCCTTAATTGCAAACTTTGTAATATGGCTGTTGACTCATTCAACGACTCTATTTGGAGTATGTTAGGTCGAATCCGTCGTGTTTCTGCTAAAAATTACTGAAAAAAATTATTGGAGTAAATCGAAAAGCAGCTTTCAGGAAGGAATGAAAATGTATATTTTCTCCGCCATATGCTATTTGAATTATATAATCTAGTCTTAGAAAGAGTAAATGCTGATATTGTCCACTCTAACGATGTGTATTGGTAGACTGATACTATCAGGGGCGATGTGTATTCCTTCGAAGTTGCCAAATTATGCCAGTTAAGTACAAAGACATAAACTTCTGTTATGTCATTTATTAAAAGATTTAAGACGTGGTTACAGACATCCATATCTACAGCAATCTGAATTTGTCATTATTTTATCACAGACGGACTTTTGGAGCTCCGCAAGCATTGCACCATCTCATGTTGATATTCAAGTCAAGGGTACAGATTACCATGCCTTGGCTGACGTATTACTTCGACACAATATTTCTTCCAAAGTGTTGATACAGGACATAGAGCAGTGAGTTATTTGCCACACATTTTTGCGTTTTTACTACTTTGTAGGCTTTGTCCTTGGGTGCAGCTTGCTGGAATTTTGATACAACTGAACAACTTTGCATTTTACAAACATGTTTCGATCAGTTTGCAGATTTGGAATATTACAAATATAGAAGTTATCATTATTCAAAGGTATATTTTCCACGAAGCATTATTTATCTTCAACTTAGCTTCTCGAATATCTTGTTAATATGGTTTTTCGTCTTTTTTCTTTTATGTGGCATAAGAGAGGTACGTTTTGCAAATACTTTATGGAGACCATCTTGCAACCAGATAAATAAATGAAGGTTGCTCTGCTTGGCTGGTATTCACTTGTACTTTCCATCGTCTCAAAATTGTATTTTGTTTGCAGAGTTGCTGTGTTGCTAATTACGTGCAACACTTATTCTAATCCTTGAAAGAGGACAGGCCAATTTAAAAGTAGAATTTAGAAAGAAAAAGAAAAAAAAAAAACGATAATCTGCCCCCATTGAACGCTTGTAACCAAGTTATAAAACTTGCATATGCGTATCTTTTGCGAAGCCGAAAATGTGGGATAATCCATCACCAAAATTAATACCGCACCAACTGCACCTCTCCCATGTGGGGTATGTGTTTACGTTACTGACTGTTTGTTACTTACATCTGTTAATATGCCCTCAAATCTGTAAGAAACAAATTATTGTTAATACTTCATCGTGAATAAACGTTTACATCACAATAGGGTCATCAAAATGTCATTGAGGGGACACAGCGATAGCATTGCTACTCAAACTGCAGCAGACCAGTCATCTGATGTTGTTGGACGTTATGCTCGTTTTAGTGAGGTAATGTATCAAATCAATTATAAAATAACTTTGCAAAGCTGAATGACAACTAAACTTATAACTCTCGTTGCATTTTCAAACTTACTTAAACTTCCTACCCACTTAACATATTCAGAAACCTACTAATAAAGGGGACGCCTATTTTAAGTCAAGTCGTTTGCATTACATTCACAACAACAGTTTCTTCTCATGTGAAAATGAATATCATTCTCATTAATGCAAAGTTTCAACATATATCCAGTGTATAGCACTATAAGATTTGCAAAAACTTGCATGACGAAGCATTGGGGATGGCGTTGGTGACACGAGTGTTCTGAACTTTGGTAGTCATGTTAGTTACATAACGTTACCTCTCCACCACCATTGCCAAGACCTCTGTGTCTGGGCATAACGCCCAAGAAATCGAGTAGAGCTGTCTACTCACTTGATCCTGAAAACCTGACGGTCCCGAGGTGCCATCACTCGGTCCATGTGGAACTGATGGTTACTTTTAGCACGTATACACCACTTAACACCCTTCCTCTTTTGGGTACCATTGCTGGCTTGCCTTGAGAGTTGAAGCTCTGTGAACTTTTGTTCACACTCACTGTTTTTGTGCTTTACACACCCTCTACTCTGCGGAAATCTTTTCCCAGTGGTCCAGGAACCTAGATAGCTGATTTCTGTGATCAGATACCACTGAAATAGTAATTGAAAATTTGGTCCTTTGACTAGTACTTAGATTTTTCAAGATGGTGTCCAGGCACACAGAACACAGAGGGAGGGAAATCAGTGCACATCAGGCTATTGTTCCCTTTCAGAGGCAGTCCATAGGTGTTGATCCAGAGACCACTTTGTCTGCATCCTCATCATAACTGGATCACAGAGAACAGTTGGATTCCAGTAACCACTACATGGCAGCTTGTGATGACCATCCTCACTGCTATGGTTGTTGCCTGCTATTCGGTCAAGTTTGCTCTGATGAGCGAACTTGCAGATATTGTCAGGATTGGGGAGAAGACCAATGGGAGCTGTGTGAGCAGGCACTGAGAAAGTCTGACCATGTATGCATAGGCAGCAGGTCACAAGAGCCACCAAACGCCAAGCTGAGATAACTGATTCCATTGAGTCTTCGCCACAGATTCCCATGAGAAAAATTGTACATTTGCTTTGGCTCATCCACAGTCTCATGTGGCTGATGGGAAAGAGCATAGACTTGCTTCAACTTGTCCGCAGTCCCAGTTGACAGATGTCTCTACTCTGGAGGCCCCTTGGGAGAAGGTGAAGAGACTTTGGTGTCACGAGTCGAGTAGCAAGAGATCACCACATGGGGATCTTGAGCAAAAGACTGTGCCCCAACAGACTGCCACATCTGCTCTTGGCTCCAATCCAAAGGTTGTCCATGCATTGGAGGTTAAGTCACAGAGCATGATGCAGAAGGCTGACATATTGCACGAGCCAGCTCTCGCTCCGACCTCAGACCCAGGGCTCCATTCAGATCATAGCTCAGTGCGAGAATGGTTATGCCCGGCGACGCTTCTCACGACTTCGTTATCCAAAGCTGTTGCACCTGGTGTGAACCACTTGCATGCTAGAGGCAAGCCTATGTTTGTTATGGAGGGGTGCCTACCTCCAGGGTCAGAAGCTGCCTGACCCAATCTTTCAAAGAGGCTACATACGGCCATATTCTCAGGACTATGTTCAGAGGAGAGATGGCAGAAGTGGTCCTTAGGGCAAGGGACCTTTGTGCCTGCTCAGCCAACCAGGCATGCACCAAGGCCCTGACTAACTGTACTTGGTCACTGTCAACCTTGGCTGCCTCGGCTCTGAAGCATGGTAATTCTCAGACCGTGTCCACCCATCCATTGATTCGTGTTCCCTCGGGGAACATGACCTGGGAAGGGTGCACAGCTATCCGGGAAGGGTAAGCCTCTTGGTAGAGGCAAGCAGTTGGGAAAGCCTCAGCGTACTTGACTCTTGTATCTTTGAAGAGGTCTCAGTATTGCCAACCCCAACCTAGTTAGACTCCGTGTAGTGTATCACAGACAATTCGTTTGTCTTCAACATCTTGAGACATGGCTACATTCTGTCTTTTGGTGAAGACAGCCCTATGTTTAGCCAAGAACCATCATGGTTTGTTCCATCCACTTCGGAACCCAAGGCATCGGTGTCCCTGGAGGTGGTTCAGATGCTTCAGAGCAAGCATGCCATAGATCCAGTAGAGGACTAATGTTCTCAAGACTTTTACAACCTACTCTTTCTGGTACCCAAGAGGGATAGAGGATGGCGCCAGGTCATAGACCTATCAAGGCTGAACGCCTACCATGAAGTCCTGTTTTTCAGATGGATACACCCCAGGCAGTGGCAGCAGCTTTACAGCTCCTGGAGTGGATGGTATTCCTGGATCTCAAGGACACGTTCTTCCATGTGCCAATTGTGGAGACCTCACTGAAGTATCTGCGGTTTGTATTTCTGGGCAAAATATACCATTTCTGGGCACTTTGGTTTGGTTTCACCACAGCACCACTGATATTTACTAGGTTCAGGCAGACAGTTGCTGCTTACATTCACGGCTCAGCTGAGAGGGCTATCAGACCCCAGTGCCAATTCTCAACAACGATCAACCACTCCTTCAATGGAAGACTGTGAGGGAGAACATCAACAGAGGACAAATGCTGGATCCTTTTCAGGCCCAGCTCACCATTTAAACGGACACTTTTTGGTCTGGATGGGGAGCCCACATTGAGAACTGGATGGTGTCAGGCAATTGGCCAGCGTCATTTGTGGCTCACTACCTTAACTGGTTGGAACTAGAAGCAGTACGCTTAGCGCTCCTCTACTTCCTATACCTGGTGGAGCACAAACACATCCTCATAGTGGGCAACAACAGGACCGTGGTAGCTTTTCTCAACAGGCAGGGTGGGACACAGTCCAGGAAGCTGATGGAGTTGGCCAGACACATCACCAGATGCTGTTATGACCACGATTTCCACACGCATGTAAGGTACGTCCTGGCTGAACAACTCTCGGGAAGAGATTAGCCTGATCCTTCTGAGGGAACTGCACAAGGTTCCATCCCATGATTGCAATCTGATTTTGTTTAACCAGTGGTGGCCTAGGAGTGATTGCTTGGTAGACCTAGTGGAACTGAGCCTGCGCTATGATTACCGGCATGGCTGAACCTTTTCATGTAGCTGTAGATAAGCATGTTCCATGGGAACCCTCAAGTGCTCAAACTCCACCCTTGGCAGTTATCTCCATGACAGACTGTCTTCCTTGTCTTCCTCGGCATCCAGTTTGACCTGGTAGCCTGCAACTGTCATCCTTTGGAGGACAGGTGGGACAAACTTTAGACTTTGCTTCAGACATCTCTACAAACCTTGCTTATGTCTTAGACATGTGCATAAGTAGTGATTCCTATCTTTTTATGCTCATCGCGTCTTTCTACACTGACAGGCCAGAGATGCCACAGGTCCTGCCCAGGGCAGACCTACTGCTGGTTTCAGTCATGTTGAAGAAGTTCCAGGAGTGAGTGCCTTGAGGATCCTAAGCAGGTTTCCCCCAAGTACTGGATGTGGAAAACCTGTTTTCTATTAACTCTTCTTAAGGGGGCTAGAAGAAGTGAGATCCACACTCTGGCTCATGAATGACTCCAATGGTCCCCTGACCACTCCCAGGTGACCCTGAAGCCTCACATGGGCTTCCTTGCAAAGAACCAAGTGGCTCAAAATCTGACTACGGCCTTTCAGGGCTTTCCCCTCCATGCAATAGATGCCACTCTCCCTCTCGAGAAGAGATCCCAGTGTGTCTAGTGAGAACTCTTTGCTGGTACCTTTCTCATTAGGAGACCTCACAGGACGGAGATGCACCCTCCTTCTACTACTAAGTAGCCTACAACAGGAGAAAGTTTGCAGAAACACAATTTCATCATGGATTAAGCAGGTGATCCTAAAGGCCTATAAGACCACGCTAGAAAGGCCCGGTGCCTTGCAGCTTGTTTTAGCCAGAGCTCAAGAGGTAGAATCCTTCAATGCTTCTTGGCACACCCTGGAGAACATTGTGGTTGGGGACAATCTGGGGGCCTGCCACCGGCAATTGTCCATGACTTTTGCAGAGCACTACTTGCATGACATGATAGTGTTCATGGATAGCATGAACACCTTTGCAGGCTTAATATGCTCCTTTGTGTAGGTTCCGATACTTGTTTACTAAGCTTTCCAGATCCCATTAGAGCAGCCACCATGTTCCTGCTTATGGCACTGTTGTGGTCAGATCCGATGCAGGCCTATAGGTTGGCATACTTCTCAGTTGGCCATTTAGGTCTTCGGGCCTAGTAAACCTAATCTTGAACAGTGTCAGACAGTTTTTCCTTGGCCTGTTGCCGGTTTAACACAGGAATCCGCAGCCCATAGAACCGTATACCCCCCTCCACCGTGCCCTCTAGATTTGCAACAAGGTCCTGTAATATTCTCAAGTCCGGATGGAGCTGAAACCTTTAATGCCTTCCCTTTAGGCAGAGAGTTGTCATGTTGGCAGGCAAGCACAGGTCGGTAAGGAAGGTTTTCGGTTTTAGGCTCGGTTCTGCTGTTGGCGGCCTCATATCCACATAGCACTGAGGTTGTGCCTATGGACGTCACCTCCTCACACAGACCAATGGTGACCCCCAAGCTGCCAGTCCCGCTGGTCAATAGAGGTTAGTGTACCAGTGACCTTACACCCACCACCAGTATGTTGTATATCGGCAATGGTGGTCGCGAGGTAATGTTACGTAACTAATACGGGATATTTTGAGTAATGTCAGTATTAGTAAGTACACTTACCTTTCCACCACCAGAGAAGCTCACCCCACCGACCATGCTTCCTCTCTCAGCTGATGTCAAATGACCAATCTCCAAAAGAGGAAGGATGTTAAGGCGCGCATGTGCACTGGACGTCACCATCATTTCCACAAGGACCGAGAGATGGCGCCACTGGACCGTCAGTTTTTTAGGATCAAGTGAGTAGACAACTAAACTCGATTTCTTGGGCGTTATACACAGACACAGAGGTCTTGGCAATGGTGAGAGGCAAGTGTATAACTGATACTGATATTACAGCAAATGTCCCATTTTTGTAGCATTATTTAGTTCAGCATGTATACATATTTATTCGCGGACACAATGTCATCTGCTATTCTAAATTTTTTTTATGGAATTCCATATAAGCATGTGACTATAATACGTGTACTATTGAAAGTAGTCTCTCAAGCGGAAATCACAGGGCGTTGTTTTAATAAAATAACCAGCTAAAGTTGTATGAAATGGCTTGTCTCTGTGAGCTGGCTGCTTACAAATTCTTGCCTTGGCAGGTGTCTGTATGAGTGTTTATGCAAACGTGCATGAAAAAAATAACTTATGGCATTTCACTTTCTATCAGATGGAGAGCTGGCTGAAACATAAAGCCGAGAACCACACCGACATTGTAAAATTGACTAAAATTGGTCACACGCATCAAAATAGGCCATTGTGGGTGCTGCAGGTAAGCACACGTTTACTCATGATGTAAGAACGCCACAAATATATGTTTATGCTGATTCCATTTTTCAGTACGGGATATGCATATTAATTACTGCTAAAATCTCTGTCCCTGTGCCACAGTGAAGATCTGTCGCCACATTAAAGGTGTACTGACGACGTTTCAGCAGTTAATTTCATCCAAGTTGATACTTTGGCAAGAGCAATTTAACATACTTGATACGGGGAGATTCCTGTTCAGGGAGGAGCAGCCTTGGCAAATGTAGCTTGGGCTATTGAACGAAAGTTGGCCTTTAAAGGGCATTTTTTCGAATTTTCTACAGGAATCAGACAACACACTTTATTACAAATTCTGTTTCGCTTAAAATATCACATATAAGGTATGTTTTTATTTCATTTATTTCTTCTTCAATTTGATGTTCACATTCTCACTCTCTCTCTCTCTCTCTCTCTCTCTCTCTCTCTCTCTCTCTCTCTCTCTCTCTCAAATTTGCGCCATCCATGCAGAATTGTTTATCGATGCGCCCTGTAATAAGGTAAATACCTCCTTGATGTTCTCTGTCATGTAAGGGTTCACAGCATACAAATGGTGCAACTACAAAGATGCTAAATTGATGTCTTTAAATACTAAGTGTATATTGAAAAGCACTCTTGTTGAATAACAATTCTTTTAATTATCTTTTCCATACATTTTCCACATAATTTGCACGTGATACATTAAAAACTTCTTACTGGCTTTGCCACTTCCGGGTCAGGAGATGTATTTGTACCTTTACCTGGGATTGAAATTATTATCGGGCTTCGACTGTCTTTTGAACTAAATACTGTTAATGTTTAAAAAAGATTCTGATCTAACGAATACAAAATACATGTACACCTCTCAGGCAATGATCACTAGCTTTTAACTTTGTCATAACACACTGGAACTATATATATATATATATATATATATATATATATAAATTGGACGGATTCGTTTTTTCAAAAAGCTGATGCTACAAACATCAACTAGATTATAAATTAAATAATAGCGTCTTCCAGACTTGCCCGAATAATTACCAGCTGAGGATCTTCGATTTCATGCTGGTGACACCCCTTGAAAATACGCATCAAGGGCTCTGTATTTTAAACATATATAATTTTCCGTGGGGCCCTCATATCACCAGTAAACAGAATCTGACTGGACAAATTAAATTTGAAAACTTTATTTTTTCCGCACATGTACCACAGTAACCAGGTGGCTCACAACAGAAAGCATGATTTTCCTTATCATATAAATTAGCATAAGAAGTTATACAGGAACATACTAAATGTTTAACAACACTCTAGTTGTTCTTTGAAGTACCTTGGGTAAGGCTTGTACACTTTTCAGACATATCTTAACCACCGTGCTAGTCAGATTATCAATCTCAAGTACAGAACTTTCCTGAGACACCTTGAAATGAATTTGTAAATTAAATCGGCCAAGCCTAATGATTTCCATGTATATACAAACTTTATTGACGGTACCGTTAAAGACAGAATATATGGCATTTTTTCACATACACGTACAAAGAAAAATACAAGTACAGCAAAGTACACACAAATACAAAATGATACATAGCACAACAGTCACAAAATCATAGAAGAAAAAAAAGAAGCAACAATACAATTATACTTCATAACATAAAGGCATAGTTCCGTTGCCTAGCAACTGAGGGATTAAAGCAGGTCTGCAGATAAATATCACAAAATTTGAATACCTCCAATCCAGGCCATCATCTATGCTGTGTGAAATACAAAATACTTACCCAACTGCCTCTGCATCTGGTATGAGTATTAGAATATATAAACGTGTGGCCAACAGAGTTAAAATACCACAGCACCCGACAATCTTCTGCTGTCTTCTAAATTTCATGTTTAACATGATGTCGGTAACATTAAACTACTCAAATTTCTTTTTTGTGTTTCATTGTTCTGTTCATTGCAGTTATCGTTTTACTTTCTCTGCATATATTATCGGCATACAAGTCGTGGTGGAAGAACATCTTTGACTGAACGAACCA
Source organism: Hermodice carunculata (assembly GCA_964020975.1). Classification (NCBI taxonomy): domain Eukaryota; kingdom Metazoa; phylum Annelida; class Polychaeta; order Eunicida; family Amphinomidae; genus Hermodice; species Hermodice carunculata. Next base: position 73,592,960 of record OZ026621.1, read on the forward strand.
CCGCGTATTATTTTTCATGAAAATCAAGTGTAAGAACGAATCTATGTGACCAATCTTGTGGCAGGCTGCGATATAGTCCTTGCCTGGTTTTCATATTGCAAAGCACTTCACTACTTTTAATACAGTTAGTAACAAGATCGGATACAAAAACGCAAAGCCTGGCGAACATTTTCCATTTAAGATGAGGATATCTAAATCTACAGTTGCCTTTGGTGTATACTAGACACGAAGTCGGAAACACGTGCTAACTTGAGTCGAGGAAAGCTGATCAACCAGCGCATGTTGGGTTCACAGATTTCGTCCACAAATTCTCCAATTCAAACTAGTTTCTATAAGCCAGAGTTTTTTGGGAAACATATTGAAGCGGATGGCATTTTACATACCAGAATGGGTCAATTACGTTCCGGTTTTGCCCTAATTTACGGTTACGTTGTTTTAGGACTTCTAGGTTTCAGAGGATCATGGCCAAATTATATGATTACTACAGAAGCCGTTAAGAAGCGCATGACATACCCAGAAGACGCACCCCCCCCACACACACACACAACCAGTGTTAAAAAACAATGAATGCCACAAGTTTTGTATTCCATAGTGAGTCTGCATGTATTAAAGATCATTTGGGTGTTTATTTGCAGATAGGTAAGCCGCAGCCGGGTGTGACCAAGCCAATTATGTGGATAGACGGAGGCATCCATGCCAGGGAGTGGGTGTCTCCAGCGTCTGTCATCTACGTCATTGACAAGGTAAATATGTGAAGTCACGTAGAATCAATCCAAAATATGCAGGTTTGTACTGCTGGCATTTTGCAAAACGATTTATGGGTACCTGAGAAGGCGTACGATTAATGAGCAGTAATACCAGATATGCATATAATTTCCCGCCACAACTGCATGTCTGATTGCCTCGTCTCGCTTGCCGAGATATGGCGAGATATGGTTCGGTACCTGTGTGGAGGCAGATGGCAATTTTTCTAATATGTAGCTTTGGAAGTACTAGACGAATACCAGTGTGGCATTCGTGAACTTAGATTTCTCAAAAAACGTTTATGTTGTGAGAAATGAGCATATGGCCCTATCTCGGACAGTGACGTGACCCGCACGCCCCCCCCCCCCCTCCGTGATCTCCAGGGTCAACCCTGTGCTTTGTAACGGGAAATTAAGATGCATGCTGCGTGTTTATCAGAGACCCAGATACTTCTTATTGTCAAAGGTGACTTGTACACTGCCGTTGTTAGTGCATCTTATTCTCAAGTGTCCAAACTCAGTTAATTTCTGCACAGTTGGAATTATTATTATTATTATCATCATCATCATCATCATCATTATTATTATTATTATTATTATGTGCACAAGGTTTACTTCCGGTCGTTTATCATAAATACTGATTGGATATTGGACGTACCATATTTTAAACTGGTTACTTGTCTTTAACGGGCTAAAAAAACATTTTTGTCTCATGTTTGTGATCAACAAATGTGTGCAGCTGTTGCAGGGATGGCAAACTAGAGATGTGCAAGTGATAAACCTGCTGAATACAATCGACATTTACATTTTACCTGTGGTGAACCCTGACGGCTACGAATATAGTCATACGACAGTAAGTTCCTTAAGTAATGTTTTTTTTAAAAAAATGGCTGTTTAAACAGCATGTGCTGAGCTGACCTAGAATTGTTCACCTAAAAAAATCCAACGTGAGCTCTGCTGAGCTAAGCTATCGAAAGCAGAGACAGCAAAGCTGACGTTTGAGTTATAAATGTATATATATATATAATGGCACATATACTTGACATAAAGACCTAATTTGGGTACGATATGCACCTCAGACAAATGTGTGTACGGTTCCAAAAGACAGTCCTATGGAAAATGATATCCGAGGGATCAATAGTACTTTAATTTATATTTCACGTGACCGGATAAAAGCTTGCATGTAAATAATTCTGACATGATCTGTTCTGTATTTTCCCGAAACGAAGTGAAAGAAGCTACCGGGTGAAGATGACTACTCAGCCTTCTCAGAAAATTAAGGTCCTGTCTAAACGTAACTGTTTGATTCTACCTAAAAACCTGCCACAAGAGCATTGTTTTGACCACCGATCCACAAATCAAATAAATCTACAAAGGAATCCATTCCACTTATCCTTAGAATATCACACATCTCTCTGTGACCCAAAACATGGGCATAGGCGAAAGTTTTAAAAAAATGCAACTGAATCAAGAATATCATAATTATGTAAAAAAATACAGCCAATCTCTTACAGAGGGGTCAATTTGTGAGGTGACCATCTAGGTCTGGGGGATTGCACAACTACATGACTTTGGCTTGAGGATACATAACAAACACAAACACAGGCATATTTTCTTTGAAATTATGGCTAAAGTGGTCAACGTCTGGTTAAGAATTAACAAAAGTGTCCCCCCCCCCCTCTTTCTGGGCCTCTGATAACAGCTTTAGCTGAAAAACTGCACCATATTCTTACCAGGAAGGGAGCCTCTACACCCAGACTAGGTGATACTGACGCATGATACACGCACAGGTTCTGAAATATATGCATGTTTTGAGTTTCGTTAAACAAAAGCGAAGTTCAAAATTGGAAACAGAACGCGTGTATTAGTATTGCCTCTCTTCTACGGAGTATCTCTGGTGAAAACTGAGTCCAAATACATTCCAACCAAATTTGTGTACAATCCGAGAGAGTTTTGATTTCGGGGAACATAGAAAAAAAATTACACGCGCACACAAAACAAACAAACAAACGAGCAAAACAAATCAAAACAAAACAAAACAAAAATCGTCAAAATTGCAGCCCCGACCTGTGGAACACTTTATAGTCCAAGGGTGTCCAAATTGGTTCCTGTTCAATTGTTTGTCTTGACAGCACAGACTGTGGCGAAAAAACAGATCACCGAATTCAAACAGCACTTGCGTAGGAACAGATCTTAACCGGAACTGGTCATTTCAATGGGGAGGAGGTAGGAGATGCCATTCCAACTTCTACTAGAGGGTTATCGACTATTGCACATCTCATGAATTTAAAACAAAAGTTGTAGCAATTTAAACTGTGCTAATTAGCAGCATTTGGAACTCTAAACCTTGAATACCTTCAAAACTATTATAGATACAGATATCATTTCAACTTTCAAAAGGGGATTACTGACCATTGCGCACGTAATTAATTTTTTAAAAAGTTGTAGCAGTTTAAGTTATGCTAAGTACCACCACTGGAAATTTTAGAATAACTTCAAAGCTATAATCGATAGAGATGCCATTCCAACTTCTGCTCCTATGTTATGGACTAGTACGCATTAATAAGCTTTGAAGCCACACACAGATTTGCTATGCCTTAACCTGTGACAAACTCGTTTTCTTCTATTTGTAGATTGATGGGAATGAAAAATATGTCGTGAAATAATCATATTCCCACAAACTGAAAACAGCTCATACTTATCTAATTTTATTAATTTATGTTTTGTTTGCTTGTTATATTTTATCATTATTTTCGTGAAGCGATCCTCAATGAAAAACCCTTTCTATAATGTTTATTTGAAGAGGGGTCAAGTTCTAACCCTTGCAGCTACCAGTATCGTGGTTCGAAGGTTGCGTCAGAAGCTGAAACAGTGGCAGTGTCCAATTTCATCACAAATACAAACTCTGGTCGTGTCAAGGGCTTCCTCACAGTCCACTCGTACACACAGGCCTGGACCACGCGATGGGGCTACACAAGAGAAAAAGCCCCTCTCTCTTTCGAAACGGTGCGTATGTGCTACCACGACGGGCATATTTAAGTGCCACCATCATAAACTGAATTAAAATTATTCCCTTAAAAGCTGAAGTTATCGGTTTTCTGTTTATAAGAAGACTGACTTGTCAGTTCTTTCTGAATATCGTATGAATAAAGATGACGATAACAATAATGTACTTCTCCGGGCCGTTTGTAAGGAACACCCAAACATGAAAAAGTTGTTCGGTAATGGGTCCGCTAAAGTGTCTTCTTCCTTAAAGGTAGCAATTTCATCTTCAAGGAAAAGGGCTGCATAATTGCCAAATGATTGCAGAAAACGAGAACACAAATGCAAGATGCATGCCATTTCGGTGTAATTATAACCAAAATAGGTTTCAACTCTCCACTTTCTGTGTGCTTGACGCTGGGTAAAAATATGCATCGTTGTAATTGCTCAGCTCCATTAGCATCAGCTACTCTATGCTCAAAACTAAGGGACAGCGCATGTACGGGCGCTTTAGTGGGAATTTTCACGAGGAAAACTACGTGCTTTGAGACGAAATAACACATTGAGTACCTAATACACACAGCAATTGTAGCACTTGGGACCTCACATGGCAACTGTTGACTCGATCTGTTCCTTTAAATCAAGTTTTCCCTTTAGGCTAATTAAGATAAGGAAATACTTTTTTACATCTGACCCGACCGCTCATTTATAAAACCTGAACCCCTACGAATTCTATCCCCTCCCCCTCCCCCGCAAAAAATGAATAAGGTCTGTCATAATGGCTTCAAAGTACCGGTACTGCGGTTAGTAGAACCGTGTTCTGTTGTTGGGGCAATTTAAATAAATGCCTTTTTTTTTTTTTGCTATTGGGAAATCCTGGGGGGGGGGGGGATTTTCAACACTTGATTCCGGCCTCGCATCTGCGCGTTCAAGCGTCATAGTCTACTTAAGCGATGTGGGCGTTTTGCCAGAAAAGTGTATTTTAATAGCTTTATGAAATATTTTCGTGGTAAGTAATGGTTTCAGATATAGTTTTACAGACGAAGAAACGTAAATTTATTGCCTGATATTGTTTTTTTTTCTGCCTTAAATGATTCCCTCCCCTTTGAAGCTCGTATCATTTCAAACAGATCGGGGAAGTCTAATATGTACCCATTTCGTTTGTCCTTTGAACATTCTGGCCATCTCTTCATTATTTGCCATGATTGAGTGAAGATAGCTTTGGGTTGCTGGAGCTGATTAAAATCACTCTCACTGCTCCAAATTATTATTTGTTCTTCAACGCAACTTTACACCATATATCCTGTACCAGAGCCAGGAGAGAAGGATTGAGAACTTCTTTCAGCAGCGATATTATTGATGGGCTACCATCAATATGGCCTATGCATAAGTTCACCAAGCGGGAAAACCCCGTCAGTTGTCCCATTACGAAAGCGAGGCATGCGGGCTGATTTTTTGCTACCAGATGGCGCAATGTGCACCTTCTCAAAAGTGGTCACGATAATGTATGATGCCGATGGCGGGCACTGATCTTTTTCGTGTCAACATGAACAGAAAAGCAGGAAATGGACCAAATGCAGGAGGTGTATAGAAGTTCACCATTATAGATCATTGGCGGAGGGAGTACGGAAAGGATAGATAGTTAGAACGATGAGTGACTAGGCAAATTATAGTAAACCACCACTAACTGTTGCGCAGTGGGCTGTAATGTCGATGCAAGGAAGAAACGTCAAACTGACAAATATCAAAAATAAAAGTGCCGCTTTATTCCTTCCGTCAACTGATATCCCTTTGTCTCTCAAATACTTTTTCAGCCACCTTAGATTCTCTTTTGAAGAAATCATGGTCCTTGTTTCACTCCTCGTTACTTGCTGTATTCAGTAGCGCTGTAGCCTGTGCGGTAAGACTGAGTGGCCCGCAAATTACCCAGAAACCTGTGCGCGCCTGGCTCTGACATCGGAATCTCCGCTGGGGTTTACCGGCTTGGTGAACTTGTGCATGGACCGTATTTCCTTCCTGTCGGTCCATTCAACTGAAAATATATACAAATTTGCGGGCGGACGTTGCGGTCCATCCGTTTTGCAAGGTACCGTGGTTAAGTGTCTTCTTATGTGTGATACAAAGGTATCTATGCATGTTAACTCTCACTGGTGGTGTTTGGAAGTTTTATCACTTTACTTATGTGAGATGCGTTGAATTATTTTTGAACTTGGAGCTAAACGGGCACGTGCGAGAAGAAATGTTATGTTCACACAATTAGATTATATTACCAATTTGAGGTCCGTGGAGCAAAAAGTGAACTTTTTGTGATGTTACTCCACATCATAATACTTTCCTGTGCAGACATCTGCCCGCCAAAGCCAGTCCTGTGTGACGATGGAAATGTACCGCGATTGTTTATAAACATGGTAGTCTTGGGTATTGTGCAGCAGATGTGCACGAGAAATGTCTTTGTGAACGTGCTTAATAAGAACATCAAATGTGAAAATGGCAAAATTAGTTTGTTAACAAACAGTGCATAGCGCAAAATTGATAACCCCAGCACAAACCACAAGTTGTTTCTCCTTCTCTATGGGCTACTTGCCTGCACACAGCTTGTCACTAAGTTACCAGCATGCATCTGTCTAATCAGAGACAAAAATCACAACCATTAAAACAGAGATTGGTGTGGAAATTGCCTCATAGCTGTCTGGTCACCCCGCAAATTCCATCAAGGCGTTTGTTTTAAGATATGCTGGCACTGCAGGCCTTCCAATGTAGACAGCATTCATTGCTAAATGCTAACCATATATAAATGTGGCTACAGGCCACTTTGGGTCAATTTCTTTAACAAAGCATGTATAACAAATATTAGCTTGTTCCCAGATTTTACACAAATATTCACAATTTTGGCTACAAAACTAAAATTTCCTGTGAAAGTCCCAGTGTAGCGGCATTACATGGTGTGACCTTGATCAGATGAAAAGTAGCCTACATGAAGGTCATTAATCACCAACCAGCAAATGAAAAATCTTTCATACTTTGATAAGGGTCAAAAAAGAGAGCTCAGTATGCATGCCAAACAAGAAAATGAAAGGTGCCAAAATGGATTTTCAAAATAACAAACATAATAATAATAATAATAATAATAATAATAATAATAATAATAATAATAATAATAATAATAATAATAATAATAATAATAATAAATTCCCAACAGTCGTTACCTTTTTTTCCTCAGTCCATTAATGAAAACGGTATTTTAACTGGCCTTATAAAAAGTCCAAGAGATCTTTTCTCATGCAAATAAGCAAACTATATGCAAATAACACTGTCAACTACTGCCCTTTGGAGACCCAACGGGTGTATGTTCATTCTTAACCAACCATATGTTTCCCATAATAGGTTTGTAGAGTGGTGAATTTCATTTGAGCACTGGCATGCCCATGAAATGGTTGAAGGTCCTTTATTGTTCAGCTTAACTTACCGGACAAGGAATTACACCTGCTAAACGGAATGTGTTGACAAGATAATAGTTGCTGTGTAATCTTACGAACTACATTTTTTTTCAAGTGTCAAGTCGTCAGAAAAATGGCCACAGCTGCTTCAAATTTACACGGAAAAGAGTACCAATGGGGAATTCCATCGATGATACTGTGTAAGTAATTGATTAAGTCAGTGTGAACATGCGCACATATAAAAAATTTGTTCTCCAGATGTCAAGCAGATTAAAATATCTTGTAGTATACGGCAAAATTAAAAGTTTGTTGACACCTTTAAAACGTTACGTCGGGTGATCATTTAAGCATGCAAGTGCCGCATGTGTGCATCTTCACGGGATTTCTGTCGCCTTACATCAGATTTCTCGCCGTGCGCGTGTCTTTTCTGCACTGTATGCATGTCGGTAATTTGTTTTGCCACAAAGTGCTTATCTACACAAAATATTAGATATATTGTAGCCATGTGCACAAAAATAATCTATTTAAGGATTTTATGCATATATTGAAAGTAAGTTTCTCTCTCTCTCTCTCTCTCTCACACACACACACACACACACACCCACACACACACACACACACACACACACACACACCTGTGCTGTAGTTTTTACCATGGTGCAGCAGTTTCAGTCTGTCCTCACGTCGCATTTTGTGACTACTATGTCTGCCATTTGCGGCTACTATGTCATTGCTGATGTACATCAATTCGGACCCCTTGTAGTTGCTAATTAAGCAACGTGTGGAAAATATCTTTATAAATTTGAGCGCTGCTGTGCTTTTACCAGTGTGCTGCCTTTTCGCTAACCATGCTTGCAAATTGTCGCTACTGTGTCGTTGTTGCTAAGTCGAACGAGTAATTCGGCTATTTTATTCTACAGCATGATATGTTGTAACCACATGTCCAAAGCAGTTTCAAATTGGATACCCTAGGATGTTCGGACTCTGGATGCTGGTGTGTTTGGCGCGAGGGCACATTGATCCACCTTTACAGTATCTTGTGAACTTGCGTAGATGGTGTGATAAGACTTGCCTGCGGGACTCTGTACGAGAACAATCGAGTGAAGTGACTATCCAGGAGTACAGGAGTTCTTTATTCTTTCTTTATTTAAAATGCCTTTCCGCCACATACTGTGACTCAGTTTTCTCAGCCATTATCCAAGTTACAACATTGAAATTTTACACACTACGAGACCCATAGCTGAAATTGTGCGCCCTGTGTGGATTTATTGATATGTTATAAATTCTTAGTTAGCGGTATCTTTTTTTTAAATCCTGTTCAGCTATTGTCTGAAAAAAACAACGGTAATTGTATTAGCCAATCACATTGCATCGATCGACAAACAGCTGTTGCCTGGTTACTCCACTACAACTGTCCAGCAGATTGTACCTGATGACCAATGATTGATGATGTCACAAAACAGTATCAGAGTGGGTTTCAAAACAAGCTCCAACTGGTACCCAGACAAAAGTGCTTGCACATCTATCCAATGTGGGGTTTATTTTGTTTTTGTTTTCGTTTTTTTGTTTTTGTTTTTGTTTTTTGTTTTTTTTTTTTTGGTTTTTTTTTTGGGGGGGGGGAGGGGGGGGGGCGTCTCCGAGGCAGTATCCTATGGATGTTAAGAAAACTACACATAGGCGGGCCTAGTTAAGTCTGCTCTCGCGGAATTCTCTAACAAATCTCAACCACAAGTTCCTACCATTTGTTACAGTGCCAATAGCGATAGATTCATCTTCATTTTGTTGCAACCCCCCCCCCCCACCCCTTTTTTATGCTGTCCTGAAATCTTTAACCTAAAAACACATTTTGAATTGTAAAAGGTCCATTCCGATCAAGTTGCACGAATTCGCGATTCTTAATTTGTATGTAGGTCACATGTGTTCATTTCTAAAGGAAACGGAGAAGTTGCTACCTGTATAACAACAATATATACGAGCTGCCCAATAGCAATGGGCAAAGGTCAGCCTGGCTGACGGTTGAGCCGGCGTACCTTCAAAAATAGTGTTTGCTCTAAAATATTCATTGGTCATCAACTCTGGCGAAAGCTCAAAAAAGTAACCATAAAAACAAAACGCCCTCTGTTTTGCTTACTGCCAAACCAATCTGCATTTTAATACGGCATATCTATCTACTTCTTGGAGTGCCTTTACGCATGAGCAACACTCAAATACCACAAATTTTCACAACTCTGAAAACCAATGCAACAGCTATGTAATTTTTAACTTAAAACAGAAAGTACCGACAGCACCCCCCCCCCCCCACACACACACACAAAAGGAATAAAATAGTAGAAAGTTTTTTTTTAAAAAAGTAATACCCCCAAAGTTAATTCCCTTTCCACGCATCGACACAGAAGACTGTCGACGCAACGCAGCCCTAAATTTCACCGCAGCATTTTCTTTAATTCTTAGATATATTTTCTGGAGGCTCCGGTGACTGGGCGAGAGGTGTGGCCGGCATAAAACACGCATACGAAGTGGAGCTTCGGGACACGGGTCACTACGGTTTCCTTCTGCCGCCGGATCAAATAATCCCCACTGCTGAGGAACTGATGGCCGGGGTACTGGTTGTTGCGGAACAAGTAGCAAAGGAGTACGGTCAAAATATCGGTTCTGCCTCGGGACCTGAACAGGAAGGAATGGACGAGTCTGAAAATTTTTATCCAAGTTCGTCTCTGACCGACTTTCTAAAATGCGCTTTGCACCTGGGAGGATAAGTAAAACTGGACTACTGCTAGCATGGCGCAAATGTTTCGCTGTCTGTAATGAACAGTTCACTGTCAAAGACAAATGCACGAAAATGTCTTGTAAGATGACTTTGTCTTACCATTAATCAAAAATAAAGGGAAGTCCGAGTCGCATTTGTTGACAAAGTAAAGTATTTGATAAAGTTTGGCATTCTGGTGTGCCAAATGAATTAGACCTGAAGGAAACGGGTATTTCTGGAAATTTGCGTGAGTGGTTTTCTCATTATTTAGAAAACTACTTCTAATATGTTGATATTTAAGGTAAATCTACTAATTTGGGAGAATTTATTAGCAGTTGTAAAACAAGGCTCGGTTATTGGACCTTCTTTTATTTTTCAATATATAGTAAATATGTTGTAGATCGTGTGTAGATGAAGACAAAACTTTTTGCTGATGACACATCCCTGTAAATGAATGTTGAAAACCTTGCTCTTATTGCTCAGATGTTGCATTTTGATCTTGAGACGTCACATTAGTGGTCTGCTAAAGGGCTGTCACTTACAATTCCTTCAAAAAATAGATTCGATGCTTATAGACGGGAAAATGACCTTTCTTTCGTTTTCCTAGGTCATGATGTTCACGACAATTCTTGCCACAGGCTGTTGGTGTACCAATGATATCAAAGAGTCGGTTGGTGAAACAACAAGCAAATTTACCAAACTGGTCATTTATATGAAAACTCTTTAAATTCGTGCTGGGAAGGCCAACTTTGTTAATTATTTACATTTCGTTTGTAAGACATAAACTGGGATATGCTAGAGTATATACTTGTATCTGTCTCCAAAATCCAGTATTTGGGTGCTTCACAGGCCTGACAACTGGTCGAATAAACCTGGAAGTTGCCAGTAAGTTAATTCTACAATCTGACTCCCGAAGGAAATGAATATTTATGTAATAGGTCGGGTTATGTCCAGAAATTGGTAAAATCGGCCGTCTGATGACTATTATCCCTCAATTCAACAGGACCACATGAACTCATCGAACATAGAAATGTAGAGCAAGATGCTGCATTTAACTGTAAAGAGCGTTTAGAAAACTCCGTGCGTTTTGCTAGCCGAAACAAGCCATGTTCATTTACTTTAGTACCACTCGCGCCATTCATCGCATCATGCGTTGATAAAGTGTGTTGCTGTACTTTTTCAAGTTTCTGCTCAAATTTTATAAGGCTACTTTCGTACAGGTGTTTCCCGCTTTCGTATGGATTCAAGTCTATGTTACGAATATGTCTTCAAAATTGGCGTCAAAAACATGCCCACGTGTTCTTCTTGTGCAAGAAAAGCCTAACGACTAGCCATCCCCTTCCCCCGAGAGTGCGTGTGTGTGAGTGAGTGAGTGAGTGAGTGAGTGAGTGAGTGAGTGAGTGAGTGAGTGAGTGAGTGAGTGAGTAAGTGTGCCACGGGGCACATAGCCCATCTGTGTGTCCAGTCTTGCACTTGTAGTCTTTTGCATGTGGATTTTGCAGGATTACTCAGCGCAATATATTCCATCTGAACTCTGCTTTCGCTGAGATCACACATAACACAACATGGCTCCTGGTGCAATATCAGTGCGTCTCGTACTGTCCGGTGCTAAGTGTTTTACTTTTCCGCAAGATGGATAAGCATTGGGCACTGTCTTTTGTGCCACGTAGAATTGTGAATCTGCGTATCTATTTAAACTTTGTGTCTGGTGTCAGTAAGAATGTTTATAATAATGAACATCAAAATGTACGTTCACGTTTCATGTTTAATCACAACTCATGATTGAAAAGTACATCGGTTGATCATCCCTGACTACACATTATTAGTTGAAATTAGGCAAAAAATTTAAATGACAAGTGCTAAAAATTGTTTGATCATCAAAATAATTATTTCAATAGCGCGATATATTGATATATGTCCAGTTGATACAAACTCGGCAAAAAATAATGAGGTTCACTGCTTGCCTGCAAGCAAAGAGCTCCTATATGTACGATTAGATTGTCTGAAGAAGGAATACTTTTACCTTTGAAACTGAATACATTTCTGTAATCAGTAAACTAAATAATACGTACTGAATAGAGCTACTGTTTAATATATTATACATTGCGTGAAGATCCTTGCAAAAAAATTGTAAAATAATCATGCTGCAAATTCAATACTTCACAAACTGATAAAACAGTATGTAATGAATACAACTGCACTTCTAAAAGAGTCACGTGATTGTGCACTCAAAAGATACCACCTTTGACAGATCCGGATCATATGTACTGAATATTGCTGCCAGTAACGTGTCAATTTCTATTAGAACCAATGCATCCCCTTTCACATCATCAACACAAATCCATAAGTGTCCATATGGGTCCATAATTTCGGTAAGTTAGTAGTGTATAGGTTCTATCGAAAGTCTTTGTACCAAATATTGAAAACTGGCCTGCGCACACAAAGCATGACCAAAGGTAACAATGTGTACGAAGGTATGTACAGTAAGTATTCGTTTCTATCAAATCAAATCAAAATCAAATATACACAACGTGAAAATATTAACCGTATTATTTGTGTCGTTCTCTTTGAAATTTTGCACCCAGATTCGAGCAACTAACCTGTTATGAACAGAGAGGCAATGCTATCGAAAAACTGTGCGTTTTTTTCTATATGTGCCACGCAGGAGAACAGTGGCTAAGCACACCGCAATGGGAAACAAATGTATGTTTCAACGTTCACCTGTACATTCGCCGCATTTATTTATCCGAAAAAGACACAGGATGCTTTATTTTCAACATTCTCTGGGTCCAAACCTGCTCATCAATGTTATCATCATAATTGTTATTAAACTACTTTATTGACTCTTCAACCGAGTTAACAAAATGAAGTAGGCTCGCGTGTACACTCTTATACAAATCATCAATGCTGATGTCCTGTTCTTCATTCGGCTACATAATGCCACCTCTCAATATTAGAAGTCCCTTTTGCACAAGCAAATTCACTATGGCACTCCGATGGTCCATCCCTTGACAAAGAAAATCACTGAACTTGCCCATGATGTCATTCAAAGGCGGATTTTGTGCGCTAGTTCTTTCACTTTCAAGTTTCCACCACCAATTGGCCCGAAGATGGACCGCTTAATTTCACTCCATACCTCATGCTACGGCTCCTCCACCTCACAGGATGGGAATATTTCTCGAATACAGGAAAGCCAGATCTCAAGGTGCGTCCACTATTTAAGTGAAGGTAAATATTCTGTTTCTGTTTTGTTTTCTGCCTGTGTGGCAGTTGACGTTTCTATGGGCGGGAGGGTTGGCATTTTTTCCGGTTCCCTGGCCGTTGCCTTCACCACTTCCATATTGTACAAACGGTGATCTCGGGTGGCAGTTTCCTGCGAAAATGAAATACACAATCACTGGAATACACATTTACCGGAACTATATCTAGGAATCTAGGGGCCACAACCAAATATTATTAACTTTTAAAAATACACCACAGAGAATTGCGAAGCTGTTTGACACTGTCGCTTGCTTCCCGTTTCAAAAGCCTGACCGTGGTCGCCAGAAAGATCAATTTGCACCCTTTCCTGTCTTTCTTGAAGGCTCTGAGGCATTCTAATGTTCCTCCAATCAGGGATGTGGAGGGATATCTCTCTGGTCCAATCGAACGGTGCGTCACCTTCGAACCCTCCCTGACTGATATGACGAACGGTCGATTTTGGACGCTGTTACCTAAACACTGTAACACTAAAGCAATCGATCCACAGCAGAAAGCTGAAGTGATGCAGTTCTTTTCAATAAGCAATGCACTTGCACACAAGCTTACATGAGTAGATTAAAATTTTGATTTTATGCGATTTTTGTTCGTTTTTTCAGAGGTTTCTGACCGAGTTGAATATGTGTACCCTAAAACACGTTACTGAATTTATTTGGTTTTTGGTTTACATTGACTTCTCTCATGTTTACGGCATCACGCCAATGTAAAGGTATTCCTAACCTGTGCATCCCGTTTGTGACCCCGGCATCTCAAACATTTAGTTGTAAAAAAAGACCTTTACACTTAATTCTATAACTCTTTTCTTGCTTGATGTTACCAAAACTATAGAGAAGTGCATGTCACTACTACTACTACTACTACTACTACTACTACTACTACTACTACTACTACTACTACTACTACTACTACTACTACTACTACTACTACTACTGTTACTACTACTACTACTACTACTACTACTGCAGTGAGTGTTACTATTATGGTGAATATCATTTTCATTATTCGTATTATGATTTGGAAGGGTCTAACTACAATGAAACAAGAATCTGGATGTTGGCACAAACAGATCTAGAGGAGACACATCAGACAAGTTTTGTTAACCCTTTCATTGCCCTATTTTGACACAAGTCAATATGCTCAGTCCAAACTTAAGGGAACCAGTTTAGTAGATAGTTTTGTTTGGTAATATCGCTGCATCGATTTATTTCCCATCAATATTCTCCATTTTCTTCCCGATTTTGGTCACCAGAAAATAAACGCTACATGTACCTCCTGAATCAGGAAAAGTAGCGAGTTCTTACTGCGCACTGTTTCCCTGCAAATTCGAGGCTGCACCCATGGCAGTTGATAGTTTACTTAATGATGATATCATCAAAAACCTAGATGCGGCGTTTTTTAAGCTAAAAGGTCGTACCCCTCTGCTACGTTGACAAGTACCACCATTATCATAAGATGATATTCAAATGCAAAGTACCGTAAATACAAGTATGAATATATACGTACAACCATTTGGTCCGCCCGTCGTTCTATGTCGGCGATTGTATAGCCGGCAAAGTAATTCTCTGGCAATTCATAGCGAACAGGCGCCGGTGCAGTAGGCCTCACAGAAATGCGCCGGCCCAACGAGGCTGCGGATACACCGAGTTTGCTGAGTAAAGATTCCTGTTTCTGTTGCAACTTTTTGTGGCTTAGTGGTGATGGTTTTACAAGCCGTCTCGTTGCTGGAACAAATACAAATGTAGCCAATAAAAACCAAATTATGCCTTCAAATAAGGAGGAATGTGTATGTCCTTTGGGGGTGTTGAAAAGAGATGTATAAATATATTACTGATGTTGGCAGTCTGCATTATTTACATAGGGTTACCTCTCGACCACCATTAGCCTAGACTTCTGTGTCTGGGTCGAATGCCGATGAAATTAGTTGTGTTCAACTAACTTGTTTCTGAAAACCTGACAGTCGTGTGGCGCCATATATCAGTTTCTGTGGAACCGGTGGTGAGTTTTGGTGCACATGCTCCCATATCATCCTTCCGCTTTTGGGCGCCATTACTGGCTTGCCTTTCAAGTTAAAGCTCCTTGAAACTTTGTTCACACTCACTGCCATAGTGCTTTAGGCATGTCCGAATCTGCGCAAAATCTTTTCTCAGTGGTCCGGGAATCTTCGGAGACCTAGAAATCTAAATTGTGTGTGCAGACACCACTGAAATAGTTGGAAGCAAAATTTCTCATTGGCTTGAAATGTAGATTTTCCAGATGGCGTCTCAGCAAACAGATCACAGATAGAGGGAAGGCAGTGTAGCTAAAATGACTGACTCCGTTGGTTCCTCAATCCCCATGGGAAAAATCATAGACTTATTTGGTTCATCCACAGTCCCAAGTGATGTATGTGTCAATCCCTGAAACCCCACAGGTGAGTAACGTGCAAAGACAATAGAGTTGAAAGTAGGAAATCACCTCATGGGGATTATGAGTGCCTGTCTATACCCCAAAAAGCAAGACATCACCTCATGGGATTACAAGTGCCTGTCTACACCCCAAAAAGCAGCCACTGCTGCTCATGGCACTGACCACAAACTTGCCTTTTCTTTATTATCTATGTCACAGATCATGCAGATGCAGGCTGAGATGCTCCGTGCATTGCTTGCATCCTCTCAGCAGGCTGTTTCTTCTTCAGAGTCCATTTTGAAGAACTCAGCTAAGCGTAGGTTGCAGTTATCAAGATCTTGGTCCTCTGGGTCCAAGTGCTCGGCACATCAGCCACGCAAACCAGTGTGTCTGGAATGGAAACCTTTGGGTTCCTGTCCCGGTATTCTGGAAACTTGGCCAGTTTGAGAGTTTGAGTCCCAGCATCAGGATTTTATGTCCAAGAAATATGGAAAGCTAGAAGCACTTCAGCCAGTCTGAGCACCTGGGTCTGAGTGCTTGGATCATAAGTCTGGAGTGCCTGTCAAACCACCAGTGCCTAAGTCTGCTTCCTGAGCTAAGGAAGATCATAAACATAGGCAAAAGGGAAGTAGAGTGGAGACGACCAGACCTGTGGGAATGCCTTCTGCTGTCAGTGGGTCTTTGGAGCCAGCACTGTCAGTTCTTACGGTGGTTAAGGCAACACCTTCTGCTCCCCCACCAGCAGTAATGGCAGTCCTTTCTGCACCTCAGGCAGCTTTGCCCTAGAGCAAGCTGTTGGCAATCCCGCTTGTTCCTGCATTTGAGCTGGGTACACTGCCACTCTTTCTTGAGCGGCAAGTGGAGCTCGAGCTCTATGAGAAACAGTGGCTGCGGTCAGAGACTTTGTCTTCTTTGCCACCACTGCTGTTGCCGAGTCTTAGCAGACCCTGTTGGCCAAGCAGCCTGATGCTTCTGCCTTGAACCAGCTCTCACTTGGAACTGAGGCTTGGGAGTATTCTGAACTCCCTCTGAACCCCTCCTGCCTGCAGACCTCTCAGTCAGAGGGGGCCAAGGTCCCAAATAGTAGCCTTCTGGAGATCCAACATGACCCTCCAGCCAGCCGACACCTTTGTTGGAAGCTGCCGAGATCTGTACACAGGTCTCCATTGCCTCCCATGTCTAGCCTCTCATGGGCTGAACAGGTGGAGGTTGCATCTGTGGCTGTAACGATTTCCACGGAAGTCTTTTGGACCCCAACGCCAGGCTAGGTGACAGATCCCCTGCTGTCACAGGCAGCCACTCCATCGCTAGCGGACAACTTGTTATTCCATGAGGCCTTGGGCATTACACCCCCCACCCCACCTTGAGTCTGGAGTTTTCCTACCTGGAAACCGCAGAGGAGGATGAGCTTTTCCTTTTGGACTCATCTGTTAGCAGATTTTGATCCCATTTGAGGGCTCATTGTTCATGTCACTTGTGCTCAGAGACTCACAGAGAACAAGTGACCACAGTTCTGTAGATGCTTTTGCCCTGGTACCCATGGACATGCAACCTGCTCCCTCGACGGGCTTTGCCCATGTCAAAGCTCTTATTCAGTGCCTGGTTGATGACCAAGCTGTGGTCATACCAACCCAAGGAAAGGTGCTGTTGCACTGTCCTGTTGGGGCTCATCCCTAGAGGACATGCAGCAACGCACATCTGTACCTTTTTTACCCTTTGTAGCTGAGTTTTAAGACCAGCTCACACCCTAAACTTTGGGCACAGGGGTTGCCATGGAGCCTCTGAAGTCTGGCTACCTGAGGCAGGGGTAACTCCTCCTTAAGCCAGATGTCCACAGGAAGTGGTACTCTGTGCCTGAGTAGACCTTGTTGGGTCCACTGCCCGTGCAAGACTAGGGGGAGTTTAATGCTTGGCAGCCATGGACCATTACATCATCTGCAGAGGCTATCTGATGGTTGGAGAAAGTTGCCATGGCATTGGTCCTTATGGTGTCATACTCCGACACATCGTTAGCTGCACTGGGATCTCTTCTTGGGGATGGCAAGGGATACGTACAGATTAGAGAGGCGATAAGAAACAGGTTAGACCAGATGACACATCCTCACAACTT
The DNA here is from genome assembly GCA_964020975.1 of Hermodice carunculata. Lineage (NCBI taxonomy): Eukaryota > Metazoa > Annelida > Polychaeta > Eunicida > Amphinomidae > Hermodice > Hermodice carunculata. The sequence goes on from OZ026621.1 coordinate 73,610,621, forward strand.
AGTTGTCATGAGCTGTTGATCACCAGGTGCAGACCACTTGCACACTGGAGGTTAAACTTTGATTGTTGTGGTGGGATGCCTACCTCAAGGGTCAGAAGTTGCCTGACCTCTGTACTGTCGAGCTTGCACCTGGCCGCTCTTTTCTGGAACTTTGGAGGAGAGACCAGGCCCATTCCTAGGCACTGACTGACTCTGCTCAGGATTGTCAACCACCACATATTTAGACTTCACACAGCACCCAGTTGGCAGCTGCCTTACAATATGTATAGACACACTGGGAGTCTATCACAGATGATTTCCTCATCCTCAACATCTTGAGACATGGCTACAAGCTGCCTCTTGGTGAAGACAGGCCTCTACTAAGCCAAAAGCCCAGTGGTTTGAACTGTCCCCCACAGAACCCAAAGTATCACTGCTGCTGGAGGTGGTTCAGATGCCTAGGAGCAAGTGCGCCATAGAGACAGTCAAGGATCAAGGTTCTCCCAGCTCTTCCGCCTTACTTTTCCTGATCCCTAAGAGGGATCAATGAGGGCACCGCGTCATAGAGCTGTCAATGCTAATCACCATCCTGGAGGTCTTGTCCTTTTGGATGAAGACCTCCCAGTTGGTCGCAGCAGCCTTATGGCCCATGGAGTGGACAACACCCTGGATGTCATGGATGCATTCTTCCATGTGCCAATTGTGGATACTTTACGGAAGTATCTGTGGTTTCCACTTGTGGGCCAAGTCTACAGGTTTAGGGTACTTCCATTCAGCCTCGCCATGGCACTGCTGGTGTTTACCTGGTGAGCACCTACAGTTGCTGCTTTCCTTCACTGCTCAGCTATTTGCATTCATGTGTATATGGACAATTGGCATATCCAGCGCCTTCCCCCCTGGATACTCAGCATCACACACAGACCGTTCTGGAAATCTGGCAACACTTGGGCCTTATAGTGAACCTACCCAAGTCCAGTCTTTGGCCAGAGCAGACTTTCGTCTTTCTTAGCATCCAGTTTGACCTGGTTGTCTACGTCTGTTGCCCTTCTGAAGACAGGTGGGAGAGACTTCAGTCCCTGCTCAGGACCTTTCTGACTGGCAAGGTGCACTCAGTGTAACAGTGGCTCACCCTGTTGGGCTCCCTGTCCTCGATGGACTCCCAGGTCTCACTTGGTCATCTCCGCCATTACCCCTTGCAGCACTCACTGTGAGGCAGATGGATGAGAGACCAGTGCTATCAGGCCCAAGTGCTGATTCTCAACGAGGATCAACCATACCTTTTGTGGTGGACTGTGAGGGGGAAAGTCATGAGGGGACAAACACTAGAACCTTTCAGGCCCAGCTCACCATTTACACAGACTCTTCTTGACCTGGGTGGGGAGCTCCGGTAAAGAGCTGAATGGTGTTGGGCCCGTGGCCAGCATTGCTAGCATCTCTCCATATATATTTTTCTTGAACTGGAGGCCATACACAAAGTGTTCCTCCACTTCCCAGACCTGGTGTATCACAAACGTGTCCTCATCAAAAAGCTGATGGCATTAGCAGAGCCTATCACTAGATGGTGTTCCCAACAGGAAGTCCACACACAAATGAGGCACATCTTGTCCTGGCTAAACAACAAAATGTCCTGGCCAAACAACTCTTCAGAAGTGGTCAGCTGGCAGGGACAGATGGACACAGATGGGTAACTCCACACGTGGATTTGTTTGTGACTGGTGAGAGTGTGAAACTGCAGGCTAATGTCTCACCTGTCTTAGACCCCTAGGCCCTAACAGCAGATGCTCTAGTCATGGACTGAAGCAACCTGTGAGCATATGCCCTTCCACCTTGCTAGATCCTTCCAAGGGTACTGCGCAAGGCTTGGTGCCAGGATTGCAATCTGATCCTGGTCAGCCCTGGAATCCCCACAGCAATTGCTTAGTAGACAGATTGGAACTCAGGGTCAAGCTTCCACTATGATACTGAACCTTTTGGTACAGCCACGGACAAGTGTGTCCACAGGAACCCTGAAGTGTTAAACTTCCATGCTTGGTGGTTATCTCGCAGCACATCTGTGACAGAGGTTTCTTGTAATCAGTCTCAGATAGAATTGCCAGAGGAAAGCTTCAATTTCCTTCTCTAACTGTCCACTCGGCTTTGTAGAAGGTGTTTTCTGACTGGTGCACCAGTAAGGGAATTCACCCTTGGTCTCTCACAACACATATGTGACAGAGGTTTCTTGTAATCAGTCTCAGATAGAATTGCCAGAGGAAGGCTTCAATCTCCTTCTCTAACTGTCCAGTCGGCTTTGTAGAAGGTGTTTTCTGCCTGGTGCACCAGTAAGGGAATTCACCCTTGGTCTCTCACAGCACATCTGTGACAGAGGTTTCTTGTAATCAGTCTCAGATAGAATTGCCAGAGGAAGGCTTCAATCTCCTTCTCTAACTGTCCACTCGGCTTTGTAGAAGGTGTTTTCTGACTGGTGCACCAGTAAGGGAATTCACCCTTGGTCTCTCACAGCACATCTGTGACAGAGGTTTTTTGTAATCAGTCTCAGATAGAATTGCCAGAGGAAGGCTTCAATCTCCTTCTCTAACTGTCCAGTCGGCTTTGTAGAAGGTGTTTTTTGACTGGTGCGCCAATAAGGGAATTCACCCTTGGTCTCTGCACAATGCTGACATTGCTGACTTCCTGTTGTATCAGTGGGAAGTCTTTGACAAGAGCTCAAGAACAGCAGAGGGTTTCCGATCAGCCATCTCCTCAAGCCTTGCAAACTTCCTGGATGCTTGCATTGGGAATGATCCTTATTTGTCTGCAATCATTGCGTCCTTCTACACTCACAGACTGACAGGTACTGCTCCAGTGGGACCTATGGCTTATCTGATTCTTGTTGAAGTAGTGGCCACTTGAGTGCCTTGAAGACCCCAAGTGAGTTTCCCTCAAGTAAAGGACATGCAAAACTTGTTTTCTATTAACACTGGCTTCGAGGGCTAGAAGAAGTGAGATCCACGCTCTAGTTTATGACTGATTCCAATGGTCCCCTGACCACTCCAGATGATTTTGAGGCATCACTTAGGCTTCCTTGCCAAGAACCAAGTGGCTGGAGATCTGGCTATGGCCTTCAAGGGTTTTACCCTCTGCACTATGGATGCTGCTTTCCTCTCCAGGAAAGTGCCCTGTGCCCAGTTACAGTTCTTTGCTAGCACCTTTTTCACATGGATAGACTCCGAGGACAGAGGTCTGCACTAGATCTACCACTGAGCATCCCATGTAAAGAGCAAGTTTGCAGAAACACGTTTTCTTGGTGGAATAAGCAAACGATCCTTAAGGCCTATGAGATGGGAAGGCCTGGTGCCTTGCAGTTTGTCTCAGCCAGAGCTCATGAGGTAGAAGCCTTTAATGCTTCCTGGCATGCCCTACAGAACATCATGGTTGTCCACATTCTCCAGGCCTGCAGACGGCAATTGTCTACAACCTTCACTGAGCATCACTTAGGTGACATGATAATGGTGGTGAAAGGCATGTACCCCTTTGCAGGCGTAACAGGCTCCTTTGCGTAGGTTCTGATACTAGTTTGCTAGGCCTTCTGGATCCCATCACTGTGTTCCAGTTTACGACACACATGTGGTTTAGATTCAATGCAGGCCTATAGGCCAGTGCTTTGTATATTGGGCCTTGTAGGACTTCTTGCCTGGTTGACCTAATCTCTAACAGTATCAGGCAATTTGTCCTGTCATCCCAGCTTGTTGTTAGTCTGACAGGATAGTCCACTACCCTAAGGAACTATAAACTACCCCCCAGCATCTTCCAGTTTTGCAGCCAGGTCCTGTTAAGATCTCCAGGTCCAACAGAGCAGAAACCAATGGCGCCTGCCCACATGGGGACAGCTCTTGTGTTGGCAGACAAGCACTGAGGGGTTTAGTGCAGTCCCATTCCGGCTGGTAGGGAGGTTTTCCCGTTTTGGCTGCTGTCGGCAGCCTCAACTCCAAGTTCCCGACGTTTTCCCTTCAGATGTCACCTTCTCACTCGGACCGATGATTAACCCAATGTTGCTATTCCAGATGGTCAATTAAGGTCAGTGTGCCAGTAGTATTATACCCTCCACCTACAGGCTTGTATATATGCAAATGGTGGGCGAAAAGTAACGTTACTTAACAAATACGAGATATTTGGAGTAATATCAGTATTAGTAAGTACATTTACACCCCCCCCCAACCACCAGAGAAGCCTACCTGACCAACCCCGCTTCCTCTTATAACTGACGTCAACTGACTCTCAAAAGAGGAAGGATGACACAGGGAGCATGCTCACCAGGAGTCACCACCAGTTCTACAGGAACCGACACATGGTGCCACAGGCCTGTCAGGTTTTCAGAATCAAGTGAGTGAAGCTCAACTCGATTTCATGCGTGTTCTACCCAGACACCTACATATAGGTCTAGGCAAATGGTGGTCGAGTGGTAACTGTACTTACTAATACTGATATTAATCTGAATATCTCCCATCATTATTTGCCCGCATTTCAATAAGATTATCCTACATATGCAATGTGTACATTCATGTAAAAGGAAACTTCAATTTCACACATATAAACCTAATTCACTTCAGGACATTTCATTAAACACGTGGAGTGTGCAATGATGTAATATAGTACTGTAAACATGGCCATGAACTTTTAGCATTTTGTTCATCAATTTTCAAGCAAAATTTGAAATAACTAACTTAAAGTACATCTTCATTAAACATACAATGGCATTTAATAGAATAAAACAAACAAAACAAAGAAGACATGATATAGTTCAGTGTTTTACACAATGGGAATTAAATTTTTTACTGCTATAATTCTGAGTGTGAAATATACATTTACATTGAAAAAATATAAAAGTCAACTTATTTCTTATCTGTTGTGACAGTTGAAGCTGATGTGACCTTTTTGTACGATTCAACTTTGTTTTAAAGCACTCTGAGTGATTTTGAGTTGTCATTGGTAGAACCAAAAATTAAATTTTACAAGTTCCTACCCTCCACGTGTAGCTTCAAGAATCAAGGTTCTACATAACAACGAATAGTTTTCCTGGCAGATATGTCAGTTTGTGTGCACACAAGCGAAACTGGATTTGGGTAGATTGTCTTTATCAAACCCCGAAATGCCGGTGCAATTTTCCACAAAAAACTGGTATAAGTAGCTTTTTTGACGTATTCTGGCGAGTTATGTTTACTTTTTTTATTAAAGACAGTCAATTGAGCATAGTTTCATTTGTAATTCTTGCTCTTTTCGTGATTATTATTTTTTTCAAAGTTTGTTGAATTTTCAGTTACACTTATTTGTAGTGGACACACTAACTGATGTCTGTAAGCTATTGGAAACACCTTGGATCGGCGTGTAAATGGACGCACAACTCTTGATAAGCGGTCAGAACACACGATAAAACATTGCAGAACTGAGGGAGGCAAATCTGTGCTGGGGCTGTGCCAATCTGAACCTTAGATAGAGAGAGAAAGTGATGCTACAAACATCTCAGGAATAATTCCCCTGACTGATAAAGATACATGCATATTTATACTAGCATCTCCATGCTCATCATGATAAAATGTGCTCTCGATGATTAAATACTTTTTAAAATGTTGGAAGGTCACAAAACGATAGCAGTGCCAACCAGTAGTCAAACTCGCCACACAATAAGCCACAATACATGTCTCCTGGCATTACGAAAATGCCACCTGTCTTCACACAGCTTCATTTCTCAAATATAATACAGGTCTTCTAGAACAGTACACTTTCAGGCCGTTGCTTTTCTTGCCACTGATTGCCCATCTTGCACCAAAGATAACCAGAAACTCTTCCCTTTACTAAATTGACTTACCCTCCTCCTTCTGAGAGTCCAATGTGCTCCCTGTCTGGTTGTCAGATAAAAGCTGAAGCATGCCATGTTTTGGTATAGTTGTTTTAGTAACTTTAAATTCTTCTTTGAGACCTATTGGTTTATTTGGATCTGGGAGTATAGAATTCTGCAAGACAACAACGAAAATGTTTACACCACACAAAAACTGTACATTATGTGCTGCATATATATCCAACGTATTCTTCAAATAAACTTGTCAGCGTAAAAAAAAAATGGAGATGTTTGGTCCATTTTATGCGGCAAATTTACTTGTCAGGTAAAAAAGGTCTAGGGAAGTGAGTATCATTCCATGCAATCTGGCAATCGACAGCACATCTCTCTTAAACACATGTGTTTGACAGCTCACAACTGGTGTAAAACTCTGTTTTGGTGCTTCACTTTTCAAAGGTTTGTTCCATCGTACACTTTTCAGAAGTATATAATCTAAAAAGATATTACCGAATTGATATTTTAAAGCGCACGAGACTGTGTGTATTTTGCACGCAGCTACGATTTTTACCCGATGGTCATCATGCTCTGAACATTTCTGAACATTTTCGGAACATTTTGTGCAATGACCTCAGTTCATTTGGATTTTAACGTAAAACAAACAAACATTTTATGCAAGAAACCGCCCTTAACATTTTGGATATGCGTACATATATTTTGCCAAATTAAGACCCTTTACTCACAGTGACGAATACCTGTTTCTGAAAACGATTTTCGACTTCAACTTTAATAGGCGACATACAAGAAGCAACATGCCAAAAAGTTGTAGGATGGTTTCCCAACGTGACATGATTATCTTTCTTTTAATATTAAAATGAGCATGATGAGAAACCTAACTAAACGAAATATTGTTAATGTACATGCTTAAAATACATGTTAGTTAAAAATTAGTACGACAACCGTAAAACGGCACTTTCTTCATAATCTTCAGAAAGTGTTCGTTTCGACTACTTGTGCTTTGTTGGCCGTTTTCAGCGTAACAGTGCAAGAATCTGAACAGGTCCTGCACCTGTTGTGAGCCGCAAACTGTACCACGTGCTAAATTTGAAAACCAGGTACACTCCTATTTGGCGATTGACTAAACCGCTGCCGTAACTTTGGGCTGATTTTTCAAACAAGTTGCGCGGCTTGGTCTGGAAATGACATACCTTATTTTGAATCGCGCAGACTTTTTAAGGCATATTAACCGGCACTCAACGTTATTTTTGGCCCTTTTGGTTAAGGTAATACTCAGCGAACAGGTTTATTTGGCATGGGTTGGACGTATAACACACCAATGAAAGTTGCTGACCTGGGGCAACATTATGTTTCACGCACAGTTTCACTGAATCCTTTTTTACATTACTATGAAACTTAAACAATCACTTTTTACCTGAATAACAATGTTTAAACCAAACTTAAAGAATAACTCAGACAGTTTATATCCGGGTGCCTTTCAACGGACTGGGTGATTCTTATGAAAGGCCTGTGCTAACATACCGTTCTTATCAGTTGTCGATTTGATGCTATTTGGCCTAGCTTGGGAATGGAGCCTTGTCTGCTGTGTGTTGGCCCCCGTAGTAAAGCTTGGCCCTGAAATCAAAGGCATAGAGCATGAATCCTTCTCACCTTGTTTCAAGTATGGACCATGCACTTTCGTTGCCAGGTAAAAATGTGTGTAAAATATTGTTCATGTTTACTGTACGCTCTGGACCTTTCCAGATGTGACTGTATGTAAAATATTTTGAAATTTAATTTTCATTAAATATTTGTTGATAAACGTTGCTATGATGGGTTTCTTACACCACTACCAGCTGCAAACGGACACCGTAAACATTGTGAATAATTATGACGTAACAGCAGTACATATTACTGGCTTCCAACAAAATCAACACAAATGTTTTTATCATTTCCCTTTACACAGAACTCGAAAGGCGTCCTTTTTGGTACTGACCAAAGATAAAATGTGTGCGCAAGGTGTCATATAGTTTAATGAATTACATATAAATTGGTTGTCTGTGTTATGGCATGAAATAGTTTTCAGGAAATATAATTGTCCGGACGCCTGTAAAATATAAATTGCATCTTTCGGCGCTTATCACAACAAACGCCAAGTTACAACGTTTTCAGATACAAATTTCTCGTAAAAAAGACGTTTCAATCAAGCACACGTATGCCTGTAATTCCAGAAAAAAACACTGAGTACGGTCCAAGTCAAAGGCCAATGCACCCAGAACACGCTGAGGAAAGCTGTTGACAGCGTTCCCAACTTGGCACTGAAAGGGTGAAGTGCTCTTTGCTACTAAAGGGTTCAGACTTCTTAGCTACTTTACATTCTGGACCTGGTAGTTTGCCATTGTTAGTATTATTTCTGTGGAGTTAAGATCCATGAATCGGTGTAAACTCAAAGTGTTGAAAATTATTCTTAAACCTTTCGCTTTGTGGATGTATGTTCTAACGTACCACTGAAACGGAGAAAATGCATATTAAATATACAAACCTGTATTAGACTGTCGAGGGACTTCGATCTTTTAAGTTGTGGAAGGATTTCGCCTGGGTCAAACGTATCAATGGTAGGCCAAGACTGTCTTTGGAGTGTACCAAATATCTTCTCATATTGTGTGTGCTAAAAAAGTTACCATCTTGTATTACAATTTATATTTCAGGGATTTAAAACACGAAACCTTCTGTTTGTGCACAACAAAAATACAGAAACAATAATTCGTATTTTTAGGCATTAATAAATCTAAAATTATCGTTTATATGTAGTGTACAAAAATGAAGCAGTAATCTACAAAAATGAAGTAGTAATCTGCGAGGCTGCGACCTTTTTCTTGGACCCAATGTATTAAGGTAAAGCAATAATGTACATGTACAATAATATCCATATACTGTCTAGCCATGTTGATGTTCCTAGGTAATATCAAGACAATTGGCCAAACGGTTTTTAGAGAAGACAATTTTGAAAGATTACGCCCAAGATAACCAAAATAAAAATACATAACGTAAAAAATATAATAGGTTTGACCAATTGTAAAACCTATGCTTGTATAGTATCATCAATTTTAGAAGCCATATCAAGGTTAAAAATATCGCAAGTACCACTGAAATATAACAGTTTAAGATATGTTGTAGACGCCTTCCCAAAGCACATTCCAGCTAGCCTGACGACAGTCGGTTCCAGTTTCTAAGCAGTAAACATGTAAATTTTTGACCAACATGACAGACATGAAACAGACGCAGGCCCATCCTATAAGCTCAGCTGATGAGCATGTCTCCTGAGCTAAAAATCACAGAAGCATTATAAATTGGTGAAACTTAGCAAGGACCCATAAAAGGTATATGCCCAAAGGGTTTGAAGAGAATCCGACCGATGGTTTTTGAGAAATAGAAATGTGAATTGTTAACAGAGAGAAGGATGGGCAAATACTCAACCTGTAAGGTTAAATTGCCTACCTGAGCTTTCAGGCTGTCATATACCAAGTCATACGTGTGCTTTAATGACTCAATGGCCTTTTCTCCTTTTCGTCTGACATGAGCTTTAATTTTTTCCTCAACTGGCAATAGTTCCCATCGAAGCCGCAGCACATCCTTGTCCTCTTCAATAATACAATCATAGAACATATTTATTTCCGAAGTTCGAGCAAATTTTCTTGAAAACAAATTTTGGATTCAGCATTTTATCGTCCAATAAACTTACTTTGTTAGTCGGTAACCTGAAATTTATAATCAGCTTAAAGTGGATGATAAGACGTAAATGATGCTTTCATTGTGATTTGAGAGTATGCTATTGGTCTTTGCAAGAAGATCGAACACAAAACTAGTGCAGTCTGATTTTGCAGGACTAAATCAAGTGGCTTCCTGTTTGCTCTACCTACATGGAGACAAAGATACATTTTACCTTACCGATTACCTATGCCTATATTCCAGCAATAATTTTGATATCTTTCATCATTATCACCAATTGGACGGCGGTCCTTGTTTCACGGATTCAGTAATTTCTTAAGAGATGCTAATTACAAGGACTGTGAAGAATTGAGGCTGTTGTATCATGACCGAAACACCGCAAAAGGAGCGGCCAGCTCCTGGAAGCTCAAATAGAGTTAAGATGACGTCAAGTGTCACATCAAAACACCAAAACAAGGCAACTGTGCAAAATTGTCTTTGAATAAACACACATACTGAAATTTACAATGTGACAAAAAGATGAAATCAGATGTAGCAATTGGCATCTATACCAACAAGGAAATGGTGTGATGACTCATCATCTTTGTGAATAATGATTTCCGTTAAGTGTTTGTCAATTTTAAATTGGGTTTGCAACCTGCTGAATGTATTATGAAGTGAAATGATTCTTAGCTGACGACTATATGCAACGAGGGAGTCACTGTCTGGAAAAAGGGCTTTGGGAAACAAGTGCAGTTCAATAACGAGAACACATTACCCACGCTCTTCCTCCTATTCCCGGTAACTGTGATGTCGGTGGCATGAGCCTCGGTAAATCTGTGACAAGAGTAAAGTGATGCTCACGTATAAAGAGTATCAACGGAAATTTACAGAGGGCATTCAGTAGTACTCTAACGTTGAATTTAGTATGAGTATTTTTTAAACTGCATCAAGACATTCCAGGTTTCCCTGAGTAAATATATGACGTAAGTGTTGTACTCTTATAAAAACTATCAATGAAGCACCTCAGGTGTCTGTTAGTATACATGTTATACAGTTAAATATTGCTCTCCTTTACGCACTATCCATAACACAATCCAGATATCCCTTGGTAAATATACAGTATTAGGTTAGATGTTGCTCTTACACACAATATCTATAAAGCAGTCCAGATATCCCTGAGTAAATATGCAATGCTGAGTTAACCATTGCTCTCTTGTAAGCAGAATCTATACAGTACAACAAATATCCCTGCCTTGACATGTGATGCTGAGTTTAATATTATTGTATCACAAACAGTATTATAGAGCACGCCATATATCCCTGTACAAGTGCTTAATATTGAGTTTGATATTGCCGAAGTGTTCACAACAGCAGTGTAAATTACCTCATATCTGGAAAAAATATTTATAATTGTCATTAAATCTGAAACACCTGAAAGCAAAATGTGTCATTTATTTATGTCACGTACACAATTCAATTAGGTTGGTCGTTCATGCTGGTATTAGAGCCTGTGACATGTTTCACTTAGTAAAACAGTCCAACACCTTATGAATAAACACCTTCGACAGCAAAGCGGTCCACTTTCAGCAGTTACACATATTATGGCCTTTGTCTCCTTTCAATTGCATTGACACCTTAACGACACACTTCAATGAAACTATGAGAAGTAATCTGGCGGAGCAATGTCTCCCTGGTCCACAGCCTTTGTACCAAGGAAAGCTGCCTACCAGCATCGTTTCTTGCTGCACCTCTACTCCTCAATCCTCATTTTCTGTTGATGATAAATTAACAATTCGGTGAAAAAATACATCGGGAAATGTTTAGGTGCCTCTGGCTTATTTTAAGGGCAAACCCCAAATAACAAAATTATTCGTGCACTTGGACTAACTATAATTTTTCATCAAACCCGGCGGGAATGTGTTGGTTGGTGTGTATGTGAACAAAATTACCTCTGTGAGTCTGCTGCATCTGGTGTTTCTTGTGAAACAAGAAGGTTGTCAAGGTGTTCTGTCCCATCTGAGGTGCTCCTCAATATCTGTGGGAAGGAAATGCAACAGCAAATACCAGAAGCAACCACTTTAGTTGCAGGTCTTGTCAAATAAATGTTTAGTTAAAGCAGGAAAATATAATCCATAGTTTTTGTTTAATCATTTTAAATCAGAGTCATAAACATGTACCTTTTTCGGCAATTTCTTCAATTTTCCATTTATAGTATCGATTTTTTTTTTGGTTTCGAAAAGAAACTGTATCCTGACATGCAGAATAACTAACAATACAATGGTAAAGTGGATCACGATAAATCTGTGAGCTCTTCGTTTTCCTCCACTCCCACTGCATTGTCTGAAACACTGTCAACAAGAAAAACACACTGACACATTTAATTAAATACTATTTTCTTATGAGTATCCACATAGTGCACATTTTATTTTACTACTGGAATCATGGGGTAGTGTCCGTCTTGGTAGCTCAACATCATGCCAGGACTGGAGGGAAAAGGCAACAACTTGCCCGAGGCCTTATTGCATTTCAAACAACCTTTTGAGTCTTCATCTTTCTAACATGAAATAATCAAATAACCCGGCAACGTCCCTTCGTCTAAAATCATAAAATAATATGACAATGTCCCTTCATGCAAAAGAATGAAATAACGTGACAATTTCCATTTATTACCCTTGTCTTTCATTGAATTTGCGCAAGGACTTTTCGCTGTTCAGCCAATCTGGGGGAATTTATTACAATTTTAGCATTAGAGTGACTTTAATGTTTTGGTCAAAATCGTAAGGGGAGCCCAGGAATCGAGTGCTTCGCTTATGGTTTCTGTGTTGCTCGAACGATTTCAATTTTGCAACAAAACCCGAAATGGGTCACTAATAAGCCTATTCTGAAATGTTGCCGAATAAAAGTCCTACAATATTCCCCACAAAACCACTATGTCCACAGAATCCTCGGAGTGTCGTCCATGTTTCGCCGCTCATTCAGCTGTTCTGAAAAATTAGCATACCCCCACATTTTGCAGAGCCATCTTGTGGTTATGAACGCAAATTAACCAATAGATTCAAAAATGGTTGATTTCAACAAGTTTCATTACTGACTTTCATGTGTTTTGTTTAATCATTGCTAAATACCACATATTAAAAGAGTAAAGTTTCAGCCCTTCCAAAAATATGTCAATGAAAACAAAAAATGCCAATCAATTGCACAATATACTGTATCAACAATAGTGATTAAGGGTGGGTGTCTGTGTGACAATCGGATCTGCAGCACTTTGCAGACCATTTGAGTCATATAAACTCAAACTGGCCATGGTAAAAGTTGGTCAGGTGACCTGTATCCTGCAATGTCACTGGTCACTCGCTGCCATGCATCCACAATCATTTAAGAATTCCATATTTGTTGATACTTGCCTATTCACTAACTTTGGTATGATTCCTCTTAGATCGTATCAACTCCAAAATTCTATTCCATCAAAAATATCAGTCCATACTTGATATCTGGACTGGAGGCCGTCAGAGCCCTCATCCGGTTTGACTTGCCTTAAATTCATCGGGTGTGGGGCTGGCTAGGTGGGCTTTTGTGAAAAGGATATGTAATTACCGTATTACAAAGAAGTAGATTTTATAAATGCCCCCTATTTGTTTATGAAACATAACCTGTCCACTGCATTTGGTAGATGTACCAACAGAGTAGAGAAGGCAGATCATTCAGTCCCCAGGACAGAGGAACTACATCTGAAAGATGCTCCACTCAAACAGATCCCCTACATGGATATTGACATGATAATAAGATGATGAACCAGCTCCCAGAGGAAATAGTGGCCAGAGGACCCTCAACCAGATTATGGCTTATACATTAAGGGTGTACGAATGCTTTTTAGAGTACGAAGTTGTCCCTCTACATAGAGCAAGTCCCCAAAGAAGTCACACTGTTGTGTGACCTCCAACTATATGCTGCCATTATGTCACCAAACGCAACTTGCTTAAGGGCATCCCAGTTGGAGGCTATGGCTCTGAGCTTGTGAGCTCTAATTCGGTGCAGTTGATTAAGCACCGGGATTTTGTCTGCCGCTAAGGTGACCAGCTTAACTGCTTTCATGACCCAGCTACAGATAGTGTTTGCACACATTCTTGATGAACCCACTGAAACTCAAGTCTTTTTCATTGAAGCAGAAACAGTCGGTCTTTCCTGATGAGATCTGTTCTTTTTAGACAAAACTTGAGCACTCTAAACAGGCGAAACGTTCTATCAGGATTCTGCTAATCCAATTGAGCAGAAAGAACCTGGATGGAAAAGCCCACAAAGGCAGTAATCTGCCAATCAGGAGTGTTTTACTCATGAACAATAGGTTACGTTCCCAAAGCACTTCTTTGCAGTTCTCTGAATAGCCTAACTTCGCCTCTTCTGGCCTAGAAGCCAACATGATCAACAAAACTCTTATAAGACAGATAATCTAACCATGTCCACCTTTTTAAGTTCAAAAACCAGTAAATGAAGTCCAGCGAGAACCACAAGTTGAAGAAAGACATTCTATCTCACTGGTCTGTCCATGTAAAAACTGTTAACAAGTTGATACAGAACCATGTTCGTGCTGACATTAGCACCTATCACATATTAGGGAAGCAGGAACCACACACCCATAGCCTGCTAAAGTACAAACCTCTAAATCCTGATTAACAAATTTACAATATTTTAAATAGAGGCCTTCCCAGTATGAATTTCCATTTCCTGTTTTCCACAAAATATATGATGGACATGGCCAACATCGAATCATAAAGACTTTTAGAGAAGTGGTGCAACTCATGCCACCACCTTATCTGAGAATCTGATGTTTGCAAAGCCATTCGCAAAAGCTGCTAGCAAATGGGTGAAGGACAGCCACATTTTGGTGAAATATGCTGATGGTCACAAAAAGGTTGGCCCTGCCTGGAGGTTCGTGGCTGAGCTCCAGTATCTCTACTGCTCAAAGTCTGTGGAGCCACCAATGGGCGACCAAAATTCCACCTTCTCTGACTTCATCTTCTCCACGAATTCTGACATCAGTTGAGTAGGAGGGCAGGTGTGAGCTCGCATGTTCTCCCATCTTAAAGAGACGGTGTCTACCACACAAGCTAGTTCTCGCTCAAACAGCAAGATTAAGGCCAGCAGTTAATTATTGTCTCCACTGGTCAATGTGAGGGAAGCCCCAAAAGTCCCAGAGAGACCGGACCCCCCATATGTAGCAACCATTCTACACTGATCGGCTGGGGTCTGTCGGACAACAAGTCGACTTTCGTATTGAGTTCTCGCACTCCATGCACACAGCAGAGCTTTGTGCCTGTCTGTGAGTTCTCGCACTTCATGCACACAGCAGAGCTTTGTGCCTGTCTGTGCAGAAGCATCTTGGTAAACTGCAACAATTGTGCAGACCTACCCCCCCCCCCCACAGACACACACACAGTCCTCAAGTCCATGTGAGACCCTATCCCTGATGCAAGTAACCCATGATAATTCTTGCACAGTGAACAGGACTTGTGTCTGCCTGCACCTCACGCTGTCCTGCTGCACCAACAAAGTAGTGATTGACGAACTTTGCTGGGTATTTCCAGGGATTGTGGCTGAAAGACTCTCCCATGCTGTTAAAAACGCTTGCTGTTTGTTCCGTTGGGAAGGTCTCCCTACAGGAAGCTGAAGATCCATGGACTTTAGGGTGGCTATCAAACTCTGCCACTCCTAAATGGGGAGCTCAGCGTTGGACAAAAAGTTCTTCAGGATTGTGCAATGCCTTTCCAAGTGGTCCTCCAACGGCTTGCAAACAAATGGTATTGTCTGGTAGAAAATGCCAAGAAACACAAATTTCTCAGAACTTTCTGGTTCAACTTTGGATAATTTACTAATAGGCCTAAGTCTGGGCAGATTGTAAGAATCAAGGATGTATCTGTTTGACGTCATTCACACATTAGGGTGAGCTAAACTGTTTTCCAAGTATATATGAATATGTATGCCCTTGCGGTGGGCATAATGCCATACCATGTCCATTATCCTCCTGAACACCAGGAGCACTGAAGCCAGGCTGAGCGGGAGCATTCAGAACTGATAGGTCACTCATTCACCATGAAATGCTGGCACCTTTGGCTGCACTCTGTTATTAGGACATTTAAATGTACGTGTTGCTAGTCTACCGATATCATCTACTCGCCATCCTAGCTGTGGCCATAAAGAAAGCCAATCTGTCCATCTTGAACTTCTTGCAGAGAAAGATGTTGAGCCCATGTTGAAGAAATGCTCTGATTTCTCATAAACAAAACGATCTGTAAAACTCCTACCTTGTCACGTGGTGTCCTGCTAGTACTTTACCAAAATAAACTAGAAAACTGATCACAATAACTAATGACTATACATCACTGTGAAAAGTTCAATGGAGTAGAAATGACAGGACTGCAAAGAAGCCAAAGACAGAAAGCTGATGTGCTTGATCAATACCGGAGGTCAAGTAATGGGCAGCAGGGTCAACCATTGTCATTTCATAATAAACAGTTTATTTTGCTGCATTTTGGTCTTAAACAACTGAGCGTTGTTGGCGCATGCTGCGTACACTTCAACTAAAGATACCTGGGCCTAAAGTCATTTTGCAGGGTGGTTTTCATGCCCATTTCTCCTTGCACGGTCCCAGCTGCCAGTGGTCCGACTTAGCCTGGACATCACTCAACACCTAGTGATTCAACCTGATTGTTATTATGTAATGAGATGGCACTTTAGTCAATAGATTACGGGCTCCGATTTGCTTCATCCAGTAACTTTTCTTTTTAAATTTAAACAAGTATCTTGTGATTATGTTAATTTTGAGAAAATGCCATATTGAATTGACACATTGATTATAAAAGTTGGTTGACAGAAAGTGAATTTTTGCACCTATATTGTACCGTGAAGCAAAGTAAACTGGGCACAGGCAGCTGTTCTAGTAATTAAGATATTGAAAGAAAGTGACAAACAAGCTGGCTGAGAGTGTATGACCAGTGATCAGCGGCTGGCTTCAAAGAATGTTGGACTTGGATAGCAAAAAGAGAAATGGAGATAAAAATCTATTTTCTTCGTAGCTGATGTGTACGCATTGTTGTGTATTCCTCTCTACTTCACATTTCATACTTGCCTTTTCCAATGTCCTTAGATCTATTTGTGACAGCCGTGACTTAAGTTCCTTGTTAGCTATTGCCATTACTTTTGTCTGCTCATCAACTAAACTCTGAATGTACTCAACAAAGCTAAGGATCCCCTGCGTCATGCGATTTATCTGTGAACATAAGAGGAATTTGACCACGGACAACATTAAAACATGCGCAGTGGATCAAAAGCGAAAACACTATTGACTGCTTTTTAAGTAGCACCAATTCTCAGTAGTTAAACAAAAATAGCGACATGTGGCAAAATTTCAGCGACAGATAAATATATATATATATATGTATGTATGTATGTATGTATGTATGTATATATATATATATATATATATATATATATATATATATATATATATATATATATATATATATGTATATATGGCACCAACTGCCAAATCAAAATCTAAATAATCGCAATCATGACGGCTGTCTGAAAAGCCTCTGCTCAGCTGAATGAAGAATAGCAAACGCTTGGAACTGGTTGTATCCGAGTTTCAAACAGATTTAGTGCCCCATTTTGAAGAAACTTTTATCAAAGTAAATGTGCGTTAATATTGTTATCAATCATACTCAGAGATCTTTTATTGATCAGTGCATAACGTTGCAAATGTATTAAAAATCAGAAAATTTAAGTCTGGAGAGATTGAATTCAAGCTACATTTGCATCAAATATGAAATCGATACAGCTTGTGGTTAAGGATATAAAATTAGAAAGTACAAAAATACACAAAAACCCATGATTTTGTTTTTATTTGCAGCATCACCTGTCGAATGCAATAATTCCTGTGATATGCCAAAGTGTTCCACTATAAATGTGATTTTTATCTAATTTTTAAAAAATCGTACATTGCTAGAGCATGACAATTCAAACAGACTTGACCCACCCACCCACCCCCCAAAAAAACTACATCCCATAATGTTTGAAACCTATCTGACAAACGGTTTTGAAGAAGGCCAAAATGTAAATTGTGGACGACAAAAGACAAATGGATGAAAGACCATCACATATAACATCAATCATCATACCGCTAAAACCAAGTCCTTGAGAACAGTTGTGACAAACAGTATGCGTGCAAACACGCTTGAAAGTACCATTTGGATTAACCCTCGAAAATAGCGTGGATACATATCGTATTATATATGCAGTTTGTCAAGAGATAAGACAAGACTGGAACTGGTCAAACGTTGACGTTTAGCAAGACCACGAGGTATTCCTCTTAAACAAATCACGTGCATACTCTACAATGTCTTGTGCCTGTGATAAGACTATATCTTCCATGCTGTCACTTGGGCTGAATCGCTGCATTCAAAGAAGTCAATAGATATACTCCCTATTCGATATTATGTAAATCATGATTATATTGTCATGATTATGAACCGCGACTCATATTCTGCTCTAATCATATGTCTGAATTCACCGACAGGCGTGACCCGCTACATGAAATTTGCTTTGGTTTGGAATCATTTGCCATAAAATCTGAGCGTAGCTAATATGAAGCACCTGTGAAGGCACATGATTATCAGCATTGTCCAACATGTCAAGGCTTACATGTTGGTCTAGCGTATGTCACATCTGCTGTCCAGGACTTTGTTATGTTGGGTATGCCTGTTGCGCCCCCTCACAAAGACAACTGGGCTGTTGTGTGCACCTGGGCTAGCGCGAAGAATTATTCAGGTGTTGTCACAATGACTTAAGTGACTCAAATATTTTAGTAAAATTTCTGTTTCCTCTGCCAAACTGATTCAATTGTTTTTTTTTCCGATCAGTTGGCTTGGGTCAGATTACGATGATTAAATGGTGGACCGAAGCTTAAGAAATCTAAAATTGCTTTGGTCACGTTGGCTAGCGGATTGTAAGTAACTTTAGCCAAAATATTTCATGTGAATTGCCAATAAATTTTATTGACCACTGTTTCCTAAGTTTTAATCTTTTATCTTTAGTTGTGATGCGATGACGGTTATACAGCCAAAAAGTGGTCAGCACCACGAAGGATTCAGGAAGGTACCGAATCAATTGTAGGTTGCGTTAAAATCAATAGGACAGTTCCGACTACTTGAAAAATAAAGTACATCATAGAAACAACCCTGTTACACTACATATCACAATGTGATAATGGTTTGAGACACCATGAAATGACCGTGTGAAATACGCCAATCAGTGTCCAATACTTTGTAGCTGAGACTGAAACGTGAATATAACCCGACACGCTTAAACCAGCCCGATATACACTTTGTTGAGTGTTTTCTACAAGTCGACTTTGGCTTTATTTCACTTTTTAATCAAAGGTATGAAAACCTATGTGTTGATCACGTTACCTCTCGTTCCACAAACGTAGCTGCCTTTTTTGCTGTCATCTCAATCTCTCTTGGTTCAGCTCCTTGCAACATCGACATTCCAACAGATCTATTTAGCTTGTTGGCTGATACTGCACATGCTGCAGTCGGGTCGAAGTTAATCCAATTCAAAGGTGGCATTGGGGTCGCCAGCCGTCTTTTCTGTCCGACGGTGAGCCCTTCACATATAATAAAGCGTTATAGAGGAACATTTTCATGTTCTGCTTTTACAATCTGCGGATCTTCCACACCCGTGAACAATAAGTCAAACCCCAAACCGATTGTTTTGTGGGTCAGGGCAATCGTACAGGAAAAACTGTACGTGTATATGTATGTATATATGTATGTATGTATGTATGTATGTATGTATGTATGTATGTATGTATGTATGTACGTAATTATGTACGTATGTATGTATGTATAATATATATCAAATATATATATATATATATATATATATATATATATATATATATATATATATTTCTTTATTTCAGACATATACAAAGCGTCCATAGATTTATACAGTTAAAAACAAAAAACAAAGAACAAAAAACAAAAACAAAACCAAAAGAAAAAACAAACAAAACAACCAAACAAACAAACAAACAACAATATATATAGTCATGTACACAATACTATTACCAATATCTGACACACATTAAGTGAGATACATACAAAATCAGCTAACAGTATCGCTGCCAGAGAGCATCCGTTGTTTTATTACATTAAGGATGTATCAAATTCAACATATTACTCCAGTGTCTGTGCACTAGGGAATAATCGGGGGGGGGGGGGGGGGGGGGGCACAAACTCAACATCAGGGTGGTGTGTGCCTCGGACATTTTTATACAATACCCTATCTTAATCCTACACCAGATGTAAAAAGGTACCCTTTCTTAATCCTGTAATGTGTTGAAAGGAGTGCTGCATTGGTGCATCCTAATTGTTACTCCTATCCTAATCCAGGTGTGTACATTTTGAGGGCCTTTTCTAATCCTGGGAGTAATGAAAACAAGGCCTTTCCCACTGCACATACCCAGTACAATCCTACATGGAAGTACCTCCCCCCCCCGGGGGGGGGGGGATTATAGAAAATGTCAGTGGACCACACCGCGGAAACTAACCTATTTTGGATAGTTTCAAGTCTTTGCTGTTGATTAAATATCTACTTTCTCTGCAGAGAGTCAAATGTAGGGGATCAATTAGTTACTAACATAGCGCTGGCACTACAATCCCAAGCGTACCCAAAAAAACGTCTGAAGGCATTATTATAACTGGCATGAAGTTACATATGGAACTCTTACTGAAAAAAGTCCACTGAGACGCACGATACTTTGGGGTAAAATACGTGTACATTTACATTAGTACGTTTTCTACTATCAAGATATAATCATATATATATATATATATATATATATATATATATATATATATATATATATATATATTATATATATATATATATATATATATACATATACATATATACATATACACGTGTGTAGCACGTTCACCACCGTCTCATTTATAAAATACGATAAGTAAATCCGTTTGAAATGGATGATGACATTAAGCAGGATATGTACGGGATTAAATTGTTTTAAATAGCATCCATACAGGTTACAGGGGGTTTCACAGGTAATTTTGTCTTTCCTGTACATCGTAAACACAGGTAATCTATGCCTGTATATCGTCTCAGGAGTACAAATACTAATCGTACGAGTAAAACTAATCAAACAGACACCTGTTAATCGTCGCCACCTGCACCGAAAATTCCCTGATAATAAACATCAATAAAGAAAATCAGGAGCGGGGGCCTCCCGGGTCCCAGGGAGCCCTTACATGAAATTCACTGATCATCGCTGACCACTCATCATGACAGTATTTTGCATTCCTCACACACAAGCCTGTAAGCCGGAAGCTACTTGGAACCGATGAGCACGAGGCTTGGAGCCTGGAGTCATAAATGTAACTGTTGCTGTGATTGGCCATTTGTACTAAACGAATTAAGCACTACGCAGTTGATTATATCATTGAAATAGCAAGTCATACACATGTCAAAATATTTCCCAGTATGAATCGAGAAATGAATATTTGAATATGTGATAGTGGTACATTTGGTCAAGATAAGAGTGATCAGGTTAGACCACTGACTCTGTAACATTCCTAAATGAATTAAGAACCAAGCAGTTTAAATATCATACCATACAGGTCGACATAAATTTATCGTATTTTTCAATTGAAATAGCAAGTCATAGCTGTCATGTAACCTTTTCAATTTGTGAATATTTGATTTGTTTAAATTTAATTTCTGACACTGAAATTGTTGGTAATTTCAAATGTGATCAGGAATAGAATCTGACAGCTGAAGTCCAAATTTAGTCAAATATTGCTAGATGCATGTTTGTGCTAGGAGTATAGGAGCTTGCCTGCTCACAAAAACCATTAAATGTATAGATTTTGATGAACCTGATTTTCAAAGATCTACAAAGTGTTTATGAAGGTTATCACACAAAGTTACATTCCTCTGGATCCTCTATTTGCTGTTTTATGAATGATAAACAAATTGATAAGATAATTTATAAATTTGAATGGTAAAACCCAGTAATGGTAAAACCCAGTATAATCTGGAGTGGAAATGAGCCAACAAATAAGTGGATGCCTTTAGACGCCAATTTTGTTTATTTTCTTTTCATTCAAATGTAATATTTGTGCAAAAAGCTTGGGTATTTCATGATTTCTTCGGTCTTACCTATGCTTTACGTATGTCAACGATGCATGTGACCTCTTTTGTCTGGGGCCAATAGCTCTTTACATTTTACAATTACAGTACCTCGTAAAGTTTTACGGACGATATGTGACTGGAATTTCTCACGGTGTCAAAAACGTGTAAACAGTAATCTGTGGTTTGAAAGACCATTCCAATATTTACCTGGTTTGAAAGACCACATTAGTCAGGTCTCTAGTTCCATCTCTTCCCTGTCATACCTCATAAGATAGAGCGCCAACCAACAGTTTTTTAGTGCAAGGCCTATGCCACAATTATGACAGTACTTAGCACAGTTTATTTTGAGTGTAGAGTCGGAGGAATTGCATTCCATGGTATGGGTAGGCCTACATACCACTACTCACTGACAGTGTCTTAACACTGGTTCAGTGTGTAAAGATTTGGAGAAAAACTTGTGAAAAGGTTATGTTAATTATAAAGAAAATATATCATACAAAAAAAAATTGAACTTCCAAAGAAAGTTACCTAAAGGGTTAATATTTGTAAAGCTGAGCTTCCAGTAAATGTTAGATCTAGTCTGCGCCAGTCTCTGTTTGTAGCCAAGCATGCAAGTAATTAAAAGAGATGACCAGACCCCCTCTTTCTGCCACTTGGCCAAACATCATTAAGTAGTAGAGACCCATCAACTATCATCAGAAACTCATTAAAGAATTGTTTAGTTGTTCAGTAAATACCGTTGTATATTTCTAGACCTTTGCTTGGAACCAAAAGTCATTAGGAAGTCGTTCAGTCATTAATCAAGTACCAGTGGTATGTTTCTAAATCTCTGCTGAAAATGTCTTACCAGATTACCACAATATGTTCAAAGGTACACCGGCAACTGAAGGTCTCGATTAGTGTTTATATAATAACAGATTGTGTACTTCAAAGGTACACCGGCAACGGAAAGTCTCATAAGTGCGGGTGTTTATACTGACAGATACTAATGAGCGTGTAGTCATCGAAACTTCGTTAGCTTGTTTGTGCAACTGGCCTTTCTTCAAGTTTATAAAACCTGTGTACTAAGTGAATAAATGAGTCTTTACCATCCAAACTCCAAAGAGTCGGGTCGTTCTTAGCAGCTCCCGCTGTTTCTGCATGTTGTGAAGGATGCAAGAATTGATTTAAGTCGTAGAACAGTGAATCTCTGACGCAGGTCAGCGCGTGTGCGTACAAGCCCGAAATTACAAGACATTAGTAAAGGGACGGAAGAACTTTACAAGTGGTTGCGGTCATCTGGAGGATTATCTACTAAGTGCGTCTATGAATGCACTTGCATCGACTTAGTATGGATAAGGAGTGCATATGTACTTAAATTTTTGAGCCACCTAATATCAACCATGGTAACTACAATAGGAACGCGGAACCAAAAGTGAACATTGCATTTTCGTGAAAGATATTTTGTAAACATTTGCTGTAATTTCTGTATGAAATGAACTAAACAACCGTACATTTGTACTTTGTTAATGATGGTGAAATCGATATCCAGGGCTCATGTGGGAGGGGGGGGGGGCAATACTACAAAAAAGAGAGTCATTGTGATATAGATGATAGCATATAGCAAAGAAGGGCTACTTCACGGCAGCCTCGTTTTCACACCGTCTGCTATTTTACAATTTGTATCTACCTACCTGTGACCACGCACTAAGTGGATCAAGCTTCGGATCTGTTTGAATGCCCTGTAAAATATGCAGGCAAATAGTATGTTGGTATTCTGGAAATTATTAATCTAATATCACTTATTTTATGAATGTGAGTGTTACTTTTTGTTCATGATCTTAGACGACAGTTATGGTTAGTTTCTAATTGTAATTAGGTACAAGCAAGATTTCTCAGTTGATGTACATTATCCTTTAAAGGACGTCATGGCAAACACCTTGTGAATTGGAATTCCATATGAGGGCTGTACATAACTTTTTTGTATCATCCTCTTAACTATTTGAGGCCTGTACGTATCGGCTATGCGTTATCAACAACTTTTTAAAGGTCAAAATTGCAAAAAAAGCGGACATGACCTTAAACTGAAATTTCGTATTGCTCTGCAACTAAAACTATAGGCCACTGACTGATCTCATTATGTCAGGATTAACCGAGCTAATGTATATATATATATATATATATATATATATATATATATATATATATATATATACTTGGGTGGTTTATGGGCAGAATTGAAATCATCAGACTGTCTGGTGGGCAGTTGGTTGGTTTATCCACAGTTGAAAAATGCCTATATTAAAACTCTTCTTGCCTTAAATTCAAAGAAGCAAATCTGCCCAGATATTAGGGAGAGCTATAAATGCCCAGGGACTGTGGTAAGCTATACTTGGCATATACTGCCAACAGTGTGAGTTGCAGATTATAACTGGCCCACATACAATGGGCACGACCCACAACCCAGCTGTAGGACCTATTATATTGTACAATTTTATGCACTTAAGAACCCTATCTGGTAGCAACAAAATTACGTACCTTTGATGTAAATGATCCCTCACCATGTATGCTATCTTTCATTTCAACTTCATGCTTGACGTCTGCTGGGGTATGGGCTTGCTCCATTATAACTTTTATATCATCTTGCTGTTATGAATAAAACATACATACTTTCCAGTGACTCACCAATTAATCCTTTCTTTTTTAACCAGAATAAACGCCAAGCGACCTATTAGTGTTAAAAATCGCCATTAACATCTGATGTAAGTGTCATGCTTTTTTATCAGTAAGAAAAGTTTACAATGACCCAAATACCTTCCCTGGGGCATGCAAATATGCATAACTATTTCGTATCATGCAGGTATAAAACTTCTGATAAAAATATCATTTTCAAAAATTAGGATTATATTTTGGCATAAACAAGGGACAAATCAGCATGGTCAAATGTTAAAATAATCCAGTTCACTAAAACGTCCAGGAGTATAAAAAAATTGAAATTAATATTCAAGCTGCTTTAACTGCACTCTCATATTTAATTTAAAGCACAGATTTAATTTGTGTCCTATGAAACAACGCTTAAATTCAACTTTATCAATAAAAATGTTGATACTTTGGTTTTTGAAAATTTGGTAAACTTAGTCTCTCAGGAATATAATACATGTTACATTTACCCTATTACCAGACAATTTAGGAAAGGCACTACAGTTAGATTTGTGAAGGCACACAGTCACAAAATGATGATCGAATGTACTTCTGGAAACCCATTTCTTTTAAATCCTTGTGGGTTGATTGTCCCCACTTATACAACAGATTTATGGTGAAATGTGCAACACATTCCAGTGTATACATTTTATAACCGTTAGTCAATATTTACATTTCATCCACATGCAGGTTATACCTTACATATACAATAAACTACATCGTAAGTAACCACTTGAAATTCTAGAATACACAGCACCAGTGGCAACTAACTTGCATTGAAATTTTGGGGAAAAGTTATTATCCAGATTGGAGGGAATAACCAAGTTTTTTAGAGTAGGTTTTGTTTGTCATACTCTTTATATCTACAAATTTCCATTTGTCTTTCTAGTGCTACTAATTTTAAAGCCATTTTAAAAAAGCAGGAAATAAGAAAAAAAAAGACATGACCAGAATGGAGGGTTTCTGTGGCATTCCATAGTTAGCTATTGTTAAGCAACCCCAAAACTGGCTGGGTCCAGTTGACAAGGCAAATGTAAAAACTGGCATTACTATTCCCATGTATGATTGCATTGGTTGTGACAGACAACACTAATCAGCAAACAAGAAAGAAACAATGCTTCAAAGCAAATCTGTCTGTAAACCTTCAAAAGTTGTAAATATTAAATGCTAAAACTTTGTCCTTTGGTACTTCACATTCCATTAAGCTTATGGATAGATGAAAAGTTCAAAGTCCAAGTGACCTTGACCTTTGACCTTTACAGATCACATGTATAACAAAAATTAATATGTAGTGTTGCAATAATTACAATTTTAGCCTGGCATGAGCCACATCAGATGAAAATTGACCAAGTTTTGGCTGCATGAAAATTTCAAAGGGCCAAATAGCCTTGACCTTTGACCTTTAGAGGTTACATATTCGTTACAAAAATGTCCAGTGTTGCAATACGCACAATTTGAGTCCCACAAGATAATAACAGGATGATTTTTTGGGGGGGGGGGGGGGTATTCAGATCCCTCTTTGCCACATTTTTAAATTTGCATGGGCACTAGTGACATGACCATATTAGGTTCATCTAGTTTATCAATGTGAACCTACTCAGAAGCCTGGACAGTACACTAACGGTGTCCCAACTCTGCTTATCCCATATTAAAGCCGGAGGCTATGGAAGAATGTTAACCGTTTATACTGCATACTGACAAGCAGTTCATGGATCCAAACTTTTATCAATGCACAATTGGCTAACATGAACCTCTGTGCAATATAAAGATTAAAGGAAGATGTGCGAAGTTTCCCTTTGGCAACTCTATGCACCACCTCTTGGGATAATATTTAAGCCTGAATGTTGTATATAAGTGTCCACACCTGAGGCCACAGAATCTGGGAAGGTGTGAGGATGGTGAATTTGGCTGTTGAGAGATTTGGCATGGTCAGTAAAGCGCATAGAGGCTCTGCACTAAAATATTGTCTTACTTCTTTGGGGTACTCACTTGCTCTCTAAGACTATAGTATCCTAATATAGCAGACACATATTCCAGAAAATATTCTGTCTTGCTCTCTAAACTTTACAGAGCTCTTGAAAATTCTTTGAAAACCAAATTACAAACTGCATGGAACAAAATGTCCAGCCTTCATGATAGCCCAGACATAACCAAATGAGAAAAAGTCTCTATAAGTTTGCAGTGAATCATGCATGTTTGGAAATGGAGCTTCACAAAGCTTGCTGGGCAGGCCCAAGCTAAAGCCCATAGATCTGGGCCTGGGCCAGGGGCTAAACGAGAGTCTAAGGCTCAGCCACTATGAAAACAGGAGGCCAGACAAGCTAGGCTAAATGCCAGTGCTACCAACCATATGCGTTGGGGAACTAGGAACTACAATGACCTGGCAAGCTAAAGATATGTTCGGCCCAGGCACGACTGGGCTTGCTACAGAAGGCTGGGCCAGCTCACTTGCTCGGTGAGCCCTAGTCAATGCCAGACTATCAATTGATAAGTCACGGTTTGGAGAAGGGTCAACACTGGAGGCTAAAGCCAGATACTACATTGAAACCAAACTAACCAGACAAGGATCCAACCTCAATCTGAAGCTAGAGATGGGTTCCAGTGCAGAACGAGCACTGGTCAAGGATTGAGGATGGTGTTGAACCAGCAGATGAGATGAACTTTCCTTCCCATTCCTAGATTGCTGGGAACCATAGCCCCTCTCATCGCTTGGGTCTCTGACTTAACTCTATATGGATTTTGGGACTCTCGTGGCCCATTTGGCTCCCCTCTGCTCATTTGATTATTTTCCATTGTATTGAAAAATCATGGTCAGCCATTACAGCAAGGACACTTTTGAAAACACAGCATCCCTACCTCCCATAGACAAGTTATACAGGTAAAATATATGAAGCTAAAGGGTGATCCTTTAGATAACACCTAACTCCATGTGGGGGCCACTTCGATTGAACAAACAGCAACATGATTTGTACTCAATATTCCAGTGCATTCTCAGTCAGCAGCAAGCTGGAAATCCCATCTAGTGCACTGACCACATAGAAAATTGTATTGACAAAAGCACAAAAATACCTCAAAGCACAATTGCACAAATAGGATTATGAGACCATCACTTGTCAATATTAATGTAACAAAAGTGTGTTTACCTTTAAAGTGCTGATTTAAGATTGTGTAATCAACTTTCCTCGGGACACTCTGCGCGCAATGCATGCAAAGTGTCCCGAGGAAAGCTGTTGACTAAGACTAGTTGTTTCAGACAAGGCTTGCTGGCATTTGAATGAAAGGTATCTTCATGATGAATATGACTATTTTAACCATTATATATTTAATGGTAATTAGAAAGCAACTATAGCAGTGATTAGTACTTCAAGGATTAAAAGGAATGCTCTTGGCTTGCTCCCACCTGATTGTCAATTGCAACCACAGGGCATAACACCAGACATGTAAGCTTAGCATTACGACTTCGCTTTTCTCCTGGACAAGTGGATCCTTAAAAGTATTAACCCATACTTTCCCCCAGATACTATATTGTGCCATAAATAGATATATTGATCCACAATAACTACCCATGAATTGATGAAAATAAAAACCCACTATTTGAAATCCTCTTATGAATTAAAACGACTTTTTACAGCTTCTGTTAGAGTGTGACTTCCCTGTTTCTGGTCCAGTGTCATAATATCTGCTGGTCTCTCTTCACCCCAATCTTTTTGTACATATTCTTGAACCGTGACCTTAATTGGGTCAAGCCCATTGGCAGCAGGATCTGCTGTGGCCACTGGTGTTGGATATGGAGCCTGGAAATGGATGTTTGGCATGTTAACAAGTGTTTATAGAGATTTAAATTCAATCACATTTCTGAAATTTTTGACCTCTGGTCAGTAAGCAATGAATCAATAATTCTTTCAGTATCAATGAGCCGAGAAGAATTGGTTTGCTGCTATATATTACCAATGACCAATGGAAATCATCTCAGTCACCTGGTCATATCTGATTTCATGGTTTCCATGGTTTTCAATTCAATACTCAAAGGTCACCACCTTCCAATGAACACCATTTTCAGATTGAAAAATTTTCATTCTGTCAGCTTGTGCCAGGACTAGACATAATAATCCCGTGGCTTTCCGCTTAACTTCTGCTGATACATATCTGATACACGTGAATAAAAGAAACAGATATTTATTCTGACACTATCCCAACTTATGAGGTTCCGGCATTTGCAATGTCCTGTACACACAGTCATGGGAGCGCTGACAAGGGCTACCGCCTTTCCCCTTTCCTTCCTAAAAGCCTGTTACTCTCATTAACTCTGTTCCCTTCTAATCCTAACATTCCATTTCTTTTCTCCCAGCACCCTACCAGAAAGTCCTGTACAGTTCTGATCCCTTTCTTTCCTCCAGGTAGACCCTACCAAACCTAAAACCCATGCCATACGCTCTTCTCCTAAGTGCAGAACTTCGTCCAAGCCCTTACAGTTGAGATCCTCATTCTGCCATTTCCTTAACATGTTTTCTCTTATCTGTCTATATGCATCAGACCATACCAGCCAATGGCCCGCTCTGTCATCTGCCTCCTGGGAACCAACTCTACCCTTACCATTGCTACCTGCAGTCCATTTCTGTCTTATCTTTATTAAACAGATAACTCATGCCCTACTCTGGAACAGAAGTTTGGATATCTTCCTACAGTCACAATCCCAGCATGTATACTTTTCTTCTGCTTCTCTAAAAACCTTGTATGACTGTAGTGTACTTTTTCCCTCATGCCTTTTTCCTGTCTTTGTTCCATCCTTCTGTCACTACCTTCCCTCTATATGTTTTCCAATCCTGAACCTCATCATAACCTTTCAATTCATACTTTTCTACTAACTTATTTAACCTACCACATGTTACGACACAGATAGTATATATTCATATCAAAGTGGGACGACTTAAAAAAACTGAAATTAAAATAAAAGAAAAAAGAAAGCAAAGTAAAACAAAATGAAAACTTACCTGTGCATGTATTAACAAAATGATAAAAAAGCATAACTAATAGAATGATTGAGATTTCACAGTTTGGCCAATACAAACATCTGCCTCATCAGTTTATACCAGATTGTGTATTCTAAGTCTCTGCTATAAATGTCACCTAAAATGACCAGTAAAATATCCATATATATATATATATATATATATATATATATATATATCCATATGGTTTGTAAATTATGAAAAATAGATCGTGAATGTGTGCCTGTCAGATGTATATTGCCTGGTGTAATCTTTGGCAAGTTTGTAATTTTGTAATTTGGGGATATTCTTGCTTGTGAAACTGTTGGCATCATTTTATTCTTGTAATTATAAGTGTACATTCGAGGCTTATATTTAGACATGTGTACATTTATGGGTTGTACTCAACAACGTAATATTATGTTTGCAATTAAGACTTACACTCACAGACACGTATACATTTAAGGGTTTTACTCACAGACATATGTTTATATATGAGGCTTACTTGTTTTTAATGGTTATACTCACAGAGGTATTTGTACTCTTAAGAGTTCGAAGTTCCTTTTGTGCTGTAAGAAGCTGTAGCTTGAGTTCTTTGATTATCTGTTCCTGCTCTTCATTGGTGCCATGTAAAGTATCTATGTCATTCTCCACAAGGGGGCGCTTCTGGATAAAGGCAACATATTGCATTTTTTTAATATGCTTACTTTTTACATTTTGAAAGCCATTCTGTGTCAAAGGCTGAATAAGCATGCACCCCAATACTAATGGGATGACCTAGGCATGAGGAATTACAAACAATTCGTATTTGTGGGTAGGCTTGAGAAACCTGAATACCAGGAAGAAAAGCACTGATCATTAAGGTCACCTCAGCAAGAGATACAAAAGGGGGTGTCACCTTGTCATTTACCACTGCAACCCTCTAGTGATTCAAGTGTTTATGCTCAACCCAGTGATGAAAAACAGGACTTCAAGGTACATGTAGAACCGTCTTCCTGTGGCGATGTTTATCTGTGTGCACAAAATATGAATGAAATAACCCTATTTGCATGTGTAACAGTAAACTGCACAACGACAGATTTACTGACAACAATGCTTTATTTGGGATTTTGATACAAAAGTCCTCCTTAACATGACCTAGATTGTATTTGGCATGATCAAAATACACTTTAATAGTGATCTTACTGTTGAAGTTTTGTGAAATAAAGTCAAAGAGATACCAGACTACAGCCCAGAAATGAATATTTTACAATTGTATCACCGCACGTTTCAAGGTATGACCGTCAGGTTTTGAGAAGAAATCAAAAATGTTGAAAGACGATGGAAAGTAGCGATGGCACAAAAATCTGTCCTCTGTGTTAAACAGCTGTCTCTATCTATGATGGAATTGGGATGGGAGTATCTGCTATTCATTAGCCCCATTTTCTCTCTTTACAATAAAAATTTCAAATGGATTTATAGTTGTGCAAATAAACAAATTATATGCAAATAGCACGGTCAGGAGTTTGTCACCAAGAGTTCTCAAAGGGCCAATTGTGTGCTGCTTTGCCCTTTGATTGGCAGATGGCACGCCTGACAGATAATCGTCTTACGCGAGCATCTTAACTGGCAACAAACAAGGGAACCAAGCTGGGGAAGGCAGTGATTGATCAGCAATAAATGCATTGTTGGGCAAAATTACCCTGTCTTGCAGCCAGACCTGTTTAGATGCGACGCTGCAGTTGCACCAGTGCCTTTCGTACACAACAGTCTGTGTTCAGGATTATCAAATCATAGAAAAGCTTACAAGACTGGCTTCATTTAGGTTCAAGTTGCTTTGGAGAGACATTGAATATGTATTACAAACACTACGCATCCAATGACTCCAGGGAATGTTAGCCATTTTTCATCGAACGCATTTGCATCAAACAAAGGTGACCACGGGAAGAAGCCCTATTTGATATTTTTCCAAAACTGTAAAAAATGTATTTTTACTTTACTTCACTAACAAATCTCTCTTGGATTTTCTAACTTTGTGGTTGACCCAGTTGTAAAGTATAGTATGTGCTTTTCTGAAAAGCACGTACAGAAAAAGCTAAATACATCTTATCTGCTGCTGAAAATTTGTATGATCTGACATCGTGGCAATCTGTGCATGCTTTGGCTATTCAGACACTGATCTAGCAAAAAAAGTCCAGTCTGTCACACAAATTAAGAAGTAATAAATCTAGCAATAGATTAATTCTTTCACTGGTAATCTGAACAAACGGTGTCTTCATCTGAATTATGGTGTCTTTGCGTAACAATTCCCTGCAACAAAGACATTCTATTTAAGTACTAACATATTTAATTTAACATGGATAATGTGGGAAAAGCGTGATGATCGTTTGTCATTGCACACGCATTAATGACTTATTTCTCCTGTGGTATGTGGTACGAGTGAATTATTCAATTGAGACATTTATTTCTTCAAATATGGTAACAGTGTTGAAACTGGTGGGTATGGGCCCCTTCTATAATGGTGCTTTATTCATGCTGCTGCGAAACCAACCATGTCCTCCAAGACAAATCAGTAAAGATTGCTTGGAAGCTTAGTACGAACTGAGTTCTTACACGTAAAGAGGTTTTAAGAACTTTAAAGACAAACCTTGTGCGTATGTGACCCCATGGCTTTTGCTTTGATCACGTGGCCTTTTCTGCTTACATCTCCATTGGCTGTTTTGCTTCCAGCTGTTCTCTTTGCAGCCTTGATATTTGTCCTGCTTGCGGCCAGTCTGGATTCAGACGTTTTGCCCATTTGACATTCACATCCACAACGACTGCATTTTTCACCAGGGACATGATCTGACGAGAGTTGCACTGCAACACCTGTGACACTGCCACTACAAAAAAAAGATGCCAAGGAATGTTTATTCTCTTTGACCTTTATCACGGTAGTGCATGTACTGTCAACTCATTACATTTCACAGCTAAGAAACTGTCCTTTCAAACAAAAAATATGATCCATTCACGTTTGTAGTTATCAATTGGTGGACATTACGGTGGGTAGTCATACTAGCGTGAATATCTAAACATTCCCCAATACAGAGAAGCTTTAGAAATTGCAAAATTTCGTTTACCCATTAGATGCCCTCGCTTTCTATTTAATTAGGGATTATTGTCAATCGGTTTTTTCTTTTCCTTTTTTTTTTTTTTTTTTTTTGATGTGCACCCTTGGGTCTGCCTAGTTTTACAAAAGTTGTATTTCAGCCTCCACCTGGCCTTACATGGTGTTCTTGCATTACGATAAATGCATATGTGCTTAGCTAGAACAACCAGTGCCTGAAAGGTGTCCTTGGCCCAATTTGTTCAGGTTATGGCCTACTTATTCAAAAACAACCTGACCTTGTAACGCTTATACGTCAGTTACGGTAACCTGAGTCAGAACACGTGCACGAGGTAGAGCAAGTGCACCGTTGTTTACAAAGATTAACAGGGAAGGCACGCTTTTGTTTATAAACTTTATGGATTTCTTTGGTGTTAGCAATATACCTAAACACATCCGCAAACACACAAACAAATACCGTTTTTAGTGCATGTACATATAAGGAGGGACCGCTGTTGTGATTAGCCAATTTGCCGAATGCTAATTTTCATTTATTTGTTGAAGGCATTTGCAAATAATTAATACAGTTTAACATTAATTATATAAGATTCAGGTAGAAATGTGTAAAAATCACTGCTTTTTTTCCCAACTTGGCTACAAATTGTGAATACCGAGATCTGTCTCTGTGTATGATAAATATATATAGTTGTGGACTAAAAGCCTTCATGGTCTTGATCTCACCTGAAGTTCAGGTTTCCAGTCCTTGAAGTGTTGGGAGTGCTCTTTGAATACATTGACAAGCGGCGTTCGTCTGGTTTCAAGTTGGCTAATTTCATTTGGCGTGTCAGTTCTGCCTTATCATGACCCAATGACTCGATGATCTCATCCTGAAACAACGGCATAACATTTATTTATAACCAGATTCCTTATTTTTTTTTCTCCTTTAGATCAGGAGATCGGCTCGAAATTTTTGCAGGAAGGATAGTTGTTAGCCCAGTGCGTGCCATGATGACCATCACATCCATGATTTTCATATAAATCTCCAGTAAGGACTTTGGGAACAACATGGTTGAAGGGACCAATCCCCACCTCCAAACAACATTACAGACTCATGCAAAAACAATGCGATGGATTGTTAAATCAGACCATTGATTGACATTGATCAACGTAAACAAAACCAACGATATCCCACCGTCATAATCTTTCCTTGCGTACCTAACAACGAACTTTAAAGGTTTCTTTTTATATGTATATATATAAACTAGATGTAATAGTCGTGATTGCACTACTGTGGGACTGCCGTATACAAACATTGGACAGTTTAGGGCAGCAACTATTGCTGCATGCTACATGTTTACCACTCCAGTAAGGTCACATTCCCAGTGCATTTGGGATGGCTTTAATAGAAGGGGAACCACTTTGGCAGGAGTAGCGTCTTACCTTAGGAAATGTCAATGAAATCTTGGGACTGGTCACTATAGTATGTTGCTACTGTATAAACTGAAGATACTTAATTACTATTGTTTGTGGTTCAGTGAACCTTGGCCCTATAGTGGACTTTAATCATGTACAATCTAAAACCCATCCATGAAAAAGTTTACAAATCATTGTGCTGACACTGAATTTCACAATAGTGGCTGTGCAACATTGGAAATTGGCTCAAGGTTATTCATGTTCGAACTTCACCTGGGCCTGATAGAAAAATATAATGATGCGCAATATGAGATCCCTATTGCTTGAAAACTTCTCAACTTATCAGGCTGACACCAAATTCAATAATGTCGCTCTGTGACCTTGAGAATTGTATTAAGGTCACCCATCTTCAAACTTCACGTAGTCCATACAGGGGACTACAATCTTCTGCTATATTAAATACTAACTCAAAAGCTTCTCGGTAATAATGCTGACACCAAAGAAGAAGTAGTAGTAGTAGTAGTAGTAGTAGTAGTAGTAGTAGTAGTAGTAGTAGTAGTAGTAGTAGTAGTAGTAGTACATGTAGTAGTAGTAGTAGTAGTAAACCTTATTCATGGAGGGTCAAACCTGGTAAGCTGACGCTTACCTTCCACAGGGCCCTCTTGTGCGCCATCGAATCAACCATTCGCACACGTATGTGCAGGGACCTGCCATGAGTGCATTTCTTTTATCCAGTAATTATAGCTGTATCATCCAGAAAAGGTGGAAGATACTGACTGGGTGATAACCCTGTCCATATCACCACAGTGCAAAGGTCCAAATGACCCAATTACTGGATCCTGCGTTTCAGTTATGCATACGCAAAGCTATGCAAAGCCTTGTTTGATGAAATAAACGTTGAAACTGATTTTAATTGTCTTTTTTTGTATTTGATGATGCAATAAAATTACAGCTATAATTACTACAATTATAATAAAAGTAAAACCAGCTGTGTGGAGGAGACTCGTCAGCAGACTGGCCTCGTTCCCGCGGCAGATTACTCCGAGTGCTTGAGGCCAGTCTGCTGACTGGTCTCCTCCACTTGGCTGGTTTTACTATTATAGCGGCCACTATTGACTCATGGGGCTTGCAGCCTTCTCCATCGCCACTGACATAATCAGACGCGGGTAACCCAAACATGTCCCACTGAGCCTCTGAACTGTGAAGTGGTCACTGCATCTGATGAGCCAGGGACAAATGCCTTTGGATTGGCCGCAAGTTGAACCCCGTACCACTTAGTCACGGCGGCTCTTAAATTCACTTATGTGGCCCTGTCACCTTGGGAATGGGGTCAAGGTCACCCATCTTAGGATTTAAGGTAGCCCTTATAGAGGACCAACATCCAGTGCAATATGAATTCCCTGGCTTAAAACTTCTCCAGTTATCATGCAGGAACTATGCGCACAGACGCAAAGAACCTATGATCACTATAGGGGACTCACATTTGGCGGTCCCCTAACAAGAAATGAGATTTAAATGTGGCACACGAACCATAACCGCTGACGTTCAATGGTACATGAATGTCTAACAACTTCAGCTCCAACTACTACTGCATGTCAAAATTGACTATTTTCACTGAGAGGTTGTCTCACTATTACCTTTTCTCCAAGCTCTGTTGATAGGTCATCTAGCTTTTTCTTGATCTCATCTTTCTCCTGTTGAAAATGGCACACTTGTGTTATACGTTGTAGCAATGAAAGATTTTTCATCGATATGAATATGTAATACTTAAGCTTTTTCACATGCAGTTCAATGTATAATCTCAGTCTTTTTTCCAATAGCTTTTATAGTTATAATATTGCATAAAATTCATTGAAGTTGCTTCGTGACCATTAAAAATTGCTCAAGATCACATGCATTAAACAATTAACAGCCATGGACACCTAGAGGTGTTCTTGCCTCATTTCAAATCAAACACTTATGCAGTTTTAAAAATCTTAAAAGTA
The DNA here is from genome assembly GCA_964020975.1 of Hermodice carunculata. NCBI lineage: Eukaryota > Metazoa > Annelida > Polychaeta > Eunicida > Amphinomidae > Hermodice > Hermodice carunculata. Next base: position 73,646,456 of record OZ026621.1, read on the forward strand.
GATCTGTCTTGGGTTTCCAAACAAAAGTAACAAAATAATTTGGAAAAATTGAAATTAAATTACCCAGCACCACCTTTTGAAAAAACTTTGTTCATAGACCCACCCAAGGTACACTCTATAAAGTTTTGGCCACCCAGCCAAACTTTGTTCATATGGCATATTCAGGCCTGTGTGTGTGTGTGTGTGTGTGTGTGTGTTTGTGTGTGTGTGTGTGTGTGTGTGTGTGTGTGTGTGTTTACATGTTTTGGTTTTTGCTTTTTGCCACAAGAAATATACAGCAATACGTGTTCATACAGTGGTCCCCCTCTTATAAGACCACCCTAAGTGCACAACAAATGTGGCCAAGAGGGGTGGCCATTCTTGAGGGGGACGGAGTAAAAATGAAAATATTATACTTGATGCATGGAGAAGTGGCCTCTGTTGAGAGGTTGGCCTTTCCTCATGGGGAATTTATAAGAAGGGGACCACAGCATAGGGTAAATTAAAAGCAGCTGGCAGAGTAAAGTGTGGAGGTATCATCATAACTGATTCTAGATGAGACGTAAGTACCACACACTAAAACAGATACAGAAAAAGATCAAATGACTAATGACAAGTCTGTTGAATTATAAACTGTAGAGACGGCCACTTAGCTGCAAAATTTACAGCAGCTATCTGTCTGGTTAATGCAGAAAGACAATCGGAAATGATTGCCCTTATGCTTCAAATCTGTTATTTACGTTAGGATGTGGGTTGATCATGCGGTGCCTTAAAGACAGAAAGAGTGAAAAAGAAAAAAATTAAAGGAGATTGGGAAAAAAGAAACAGAGAAAAAAGAAAGAGAGAAATATGAAAAGAGAGGAATGAAGGAAGCCAGGGAACTTAATAACTTTGAACAAGTGAAAAGACCTGACTCACCCTGACCAAGTCAGTAACCTCTTTCTGGCTGTCTTTGAGTCTCCCCTGTAGTTTGTCAACGGTATTGACATCTCCACCCGCTGTGGCCTGTAACAAATTAGTTTTCTAAAATGATTGAGGATGCATGACAGCGAGTGACCAATGGCATTGCAAGTTTCTGGTCACCTGGCCAATTTTACCAGCTTAAGCTGATATACTATTTGTGTCCTTTTGTTCAGAACCACTTCCTGGTAGTTATTACCCTATTTCGCCGTCCGAACTCTTCTCGCTCTATAATCTAGCCTGTCACTGTTTCACCTATATACATGTACATATGGAAGTACTGGTGCCCATATTGCACACTTTCTGTAGAATTTTGACATTGGCAGTATAAGCCAAAATAAATTAAAGGATTTTCAGCGACCTGAAAAGATCTTTAACAGTGAGGGATCTAAAGCATCACCACCTATTTACCAACTTTATCTGACCCTTCCACAACGTACATTTTACCAAGTCTTAGCAAAATCGGAATGAGATTTTTGGACAAATTGAAAATAGCGAAGACGCAAAAACATTCGAACAAACTAAAAAAAAAAAAAAAAAAAAAAAAAAAAAAAAAAAAAAAAAAAAACCTCAGCACCTCCTGTTATAACTTTCCTTCTGGCAATAACAGGAGTTTTGCTTGTTATAACAAGATTTTACATTATTTCAGCATTTTTTCTTGTAAGAACGGAATTTCTCGTGTTATGGCACTTTTTTTATCACAACAACTTTTTTCTTCTTATAACAATATCTATTTTTGTTATAACATATTTTCTTTGTATACCATTTGTTTCTTTGTTTTAACAAGATTGTTTCTTGTTATACCCATTGTCTCTTGTTATAACAACTTTTTCTTCTCATAAGAACACAAAGAAAAAAAATCTTTTTATAACAAGTAAAATATGGTATAACAGGAACAACGTGATGACAAGAAAAAGAGGGAAAATAATCATCATCATTAATCCATGTTTCCTGCACCAACTCTGGAGATAAACTCCAGATTGTGAAAACTAGAAAGCGTATGGTGCTATGTACATTATACACAGTGCATGCACAATACAAACAATAAGCCTTAGTTATCTTTATTTACTATCGCAATATTCACAAATCTGAGTACAAAATAAAAAGTCAACACAAATAGGTTGTTGGACAGGGTAATACTAATTACCATCATGTTTGGCTACTTTCAATGTCACAGATCACCGGACGCTGGATAAGCTACACTGCTGGACAAGCTGTAAGATTAGACATGTTTCAAATTAGATAGGGCCAGTTTGGAGCTACCAAAAGATATGGCATGTCCTGTATACGATTGCAATGTAGACTGGATCAGCAGTGTTGTTGTCCAAGCAGAGCCATACATTCTGTAGTCGCACATTCATATTTAACCCTTAAAGTGCTAATCACTGCTATATTCGCTTTCTCATTACCATTAAACATATAATGGTTAAAAGAGTGAAATTCCTCAAGAAAATAACTTTCATTCAAATACCAGCAAGCCTTGTCTGAAGCAAAAAGTAGTCTTAGTCAACAGCTTTCCTCGGGACACTAAGCGCACAATGTGCGCAAAGTGTCCCGAGGAAAGCTGTTGACTCAATCTTAATCAGCACTTTAAGAATTAAAATTCTCTATATTTTAGAGGAAATGTACAATGATAAACATAACACAACGAAGTCACCTGGGGTGACAAGAACTGTTAACAAGGAACTGGTTTCGAGCGTAATGATATTGCGGTCCTGCCATGGTTTGGGTTATACTTGATCACCGCTTAGAAATCAGTGGGAGGAGCTATATTTACAATGTGCAACGCTGTGGTGTCTTACCTTTGAACGGTCTCCATTGCTGTGATCATCCTCCCCTTCCGCTTCCTCCAGTAGAGCCGGCTGCACGTACTCGTGCTTGCTCAGTGCCTGGAATGGTATAGAACGAATATTCAACATCGAAATGATCCTCAGCCGTAATAACCTGTGCGTCGGCCAAGAACTCACATGAATCAAGCGATACGTTAATAACAGTTTACGTTGTGCGTGAAAATTCATACCAGTAATTTGCATGCAAATGGGGGAGTGTTCAGAATGCAATGTCGGATAACTTGCCAAAAAAGCAACATCAATTCTGTCTTTATGTATTTCAGATGGGTGAACAGCCAAAATATGTGCATATTCCATTAGCTATGATCATAAAATGATAGTATATTTGTTGTGTGCGTTTTACCGATTTGCAGGATCCACAGATCGTGCAGCGCATTCTATGGATCTATGGTTCGCGCACACATTGATGGATAGCGCAATAATCCATGGATGGTGCAGCGCGTTTTTCCGATGGGGATGCAGGCACAGTGCAAATGTGGCCACATGCATAGTGCAGTATTATCAATATATTATCCAAGATACTCCATCAGACCGGTCCAAGTTTGTGGCCACATTTCTGGCCACTGTGACCATATTTTAAGAAAGATATAAACCGGAGTTTCCGCAAGAGTCTGCACCTCCGGCGGGGCTATTTCTATGACTGGCACATGGCGCGTTGTTTACTCCGTGACTTTTACCCCACGAACCGCGTCTTTATTCCATATGGAAGCACCCTAGTAGTGATCCAAAAATGACCAGCACCTCCTCACCCCACTATCTGTTCCCTTTATTCCGTTACCGTCCCTTACTAAAACGGCCACGGAAAAGCTGGTGACATTTGACACGCCACTCAACAGATGCCACTCAGTGCAGTGCATGGAAAGCGCAGCGAAAACATGAGCATGGTGTGTGTCCTCCGACTCGTCACAAACAAATCGAGAGAACGCGCAGCGCTATCCATCGATGTATGCGTGAACCGTAGATCCATAGAATGCGCTGTGCGGTCTGTGGATCGCGCTAATCGGCAAAACGCGCAGTCAGAAAATGCATATTCATAATGCGCCACATAATTAACTTTAAAAACTCCGCAGCTAAAACAGCTATGTGAGGGACTTAAATATAATTATGGAGAATATTAAATTTAGTTCTCGTTGCGTTTTGCCCGGGCAGGTCCAAATACGGCAGCGTAAAACATATGGTGCTGCCGGCAGTGCGGTGCACATCTTGTCACTTCCACTTCCTTACGATACTCCAGGTCCCGGCCAACATCACAGGATGTGCCAGAAGCAATCCAGCTAATATTTACTGGGAGGATCCACAGGTAATCAAGGAGGTTTTTCACCGTAAACTTCAGGATTTTTTGACAGAAAAACTCCATCAATTGTCAGAGATTTCCCAATCAGGTATGTCTGTCTCAAGCATCGCTTATCGTTCACCTCCGACCAAACAGATCAAAGTGACACTCGATGACTAGCAAAGTAGTGTAGATTTAAGTGACGCCGTATTCTTTTGATTTTTTGCAGAAAAATTGACCGTCTGTCTTATGACTAATAAACCAAGTTTTTATCAATACTCAGAGGCAACACTAGGAAATATGGCAGGGAATCCCTTTTTCATAATTGTTCTCACTTCCGGGATTGGTGACTTTTTACTGCAGGCTGGCATTAAACCCAGTAGAGTACCCTGTTGGCGAGCTTCATTTCAATAAAATTGACTGCGCGCGCTTAACTTTTATTTTGGGACAAGTCGGCAGCAGGATTTACATATACGGGGCAGAAAAGCAGGTTGGACACTTGTGTAAATCACGACAAACTGTGGCTCAACTGCTTCATTATAACGGCATGCAGATCAGGAACTGCTGCTCATAATTATTTACTGGGAGGTTAAAAAAACATGACAGAGTGAACTCTGTTATTTACCGAAGTATACATTCCCAATAAGTAATGAAAACGTAAAGGATGCTGAATCTCAGATCCCATCGATATCGGTGTCGCAGAGATCAGTGAGTAGAGCCATCCAACACATTTGTGGGGCTGCCCTACCGTGCGGATTTCATCCTAAAAATATTAGGCATCACTCTTTTTTGCACACATTGAACGTTTAAGTTAATTTGTTGCTGCAGAAGTAAGACTTCCTACCAAATTTCCCTAAAGTAGCCTTTTTAATGCCATAACCTCACACCCAAAATGCAGTTAATAGATATTACATAGTGCCAGCGTGTTAGGATGTGAAAATCATGGCAATATATACCTTGTTTATTTGCACTGTAAAAAGGAGTGACAGGCTCGAATATCTAAGTATATACATTTTTCAGTTTGGGTTTCGTGGGTATATGAATAAGGAATTACCTTTTCAATTCTTTATTTCAATAAATAAGGGATTACTACTGCTAATGAGTGGTATGTGTCCCCACCCTGACCCAGATGCCATCATATATGTTCAAGCAGAAGGCGAGGAATTTGTGGTGGGACCTCATGACCACGCTTACGCATGAACAGTGAGATCATATGGATACGGAGCACAGGGAGAGTGGATTGTGGTGGGGGTATTCATTATCTATCTATCTATCTATCTATCTATCTGTCTGTCTGTCTGTCTGTCTGTCTGTTTGTTTGTCTGTCTGTCTGTCCGTCTGTCTGTCTATCTATCTATTCATTTATAAATAATTTGCTCAGACCTACACGAAAGATAAAGCACTTTTACCTCTGTTTGTAAATTGCTCCTTCGTGGGGAAAAATTATAGACCGCTACATGGTCATGAGGTCCCTCCGGGTTACCACTTACCTGTCTTGTCTTTTTGAGCTGTCTTTTCAATTTCTTCACCTGACCCTCTAGGGATGCTTTATCATTCATCAACGCTTTGTTATCATCTTTCCACTTCTTTATCATCTTCACAGAAAGAAACAAGAGGAGTATGAATGTCTGTGTTTATTACCTGGTAAACATAGTGGCCTCGTTGTGCTTTATTTACAAGTAAGTGCATATACTCATGACATATCACTTGAAGAAATCATACATGTAATTTTCTAAAGATGAAGCAAAGTAACTGTACTTTCTTGCGATTGCTTCTACAAATGACATTGCACATTCAAAATTGAACATGTCGCTGATCCTGAAGAAGAAAGACTGACACATTGATGCATGGTCAGGTAGACAGACAGACAAGAGTGATATACAGACTGATAAATGTTCGCTTGCCTTTGAAAGTGAATATGTAGTTAGCTTAATAATTACTGCAAGTATATGTACACGATTCCGCATTTCGAAAAATTTCAATGGTTGTAATAGACACGACGTACATAAGTATACTTACTAAGGTTTTTTCCTGACATTCTGCCATCGATCTGCATAGGAAACCAAAATAGTAAATATGAGAAGTACTGGATCCCCCCCCCCCCCCAAAAAATGCATTAGAAGGATGGGGGATAAAATATGACAATAACCGACGAAAACATAATTGTAGCGGGAAACACCTTATTTAACAAGAGGACCACAGAAGTGCTGTGCTCAGTTTACAATGAAGATAATATGGGGAGGTGGAGGACAACGAAAAGATGGCGATGATGGTAAGTGACCTTGGGAATGATTTCAAAGTCATGCATGTACACTAACATGGTGTTAGCTCAGGTAGTTCTCAAGTTATTAATGTTCCATATTGGTACCCTGTCACCTTGGCCAGGAGGCCAAGGTGACAATGTACTGCCTAAGTGTGTTCCTAACAGGACCATTAAAACATCAAATTTTACCTGAAGTTTTCTCAGGTTATCGGGTATGGAGATCTAAATTCACTGCACTAGCCCCTTGACCTTCAGAATGAGGTCAAGAGTACCCTTAAACTGTGTAGATCTTGCCCTTTTGCCCAAAGGAGTGTCCCTGCGCACCTTTTGTCCAGATACACATTTGTGTACAGTTTGATGAAGCGAAGTTCAAGATCAAAATAATTAGAGCCCAGACATGAAGCGTAATAGCCTTTATGTCAGTCTGACCTCTAGTTTGATCTTTCAAGGCCACAGAAGGTCAATATTAACTACAACAAATGAAAGCCCATGGGCACTTTCTTATTGAGGTTATGTGGTAACTATGGGTCTAGGATCCACCATCACCAACATATAAGCCAATACATTAGCCTGACCTCAAGTTTGAAATTTCAATGTTACTCAAGGTCAAGATTAACTACACCAAGTGAAAGCCCATGGGTACTTTCCTTTTAATGTTTGATTACTATGAATCTAGGATCCACCATTACCAAGATAAAGGCCAATATAGTAAGTTTGACCTCCAGTTTGAACTTCCAAAGTCTCTCAGGCTCAAAATTAACTGTACCAATTGGAAGCCCACAGGCACTTTCCTATTAATGTTTAATAGTAACCATGGGCCCTGACCACCATCATGAACATAAAAACAAACATGTGAAATTTGCTGAGTCTGCACAAAAATGAAAAGAACTGGAACTAAAAATTATTGAAAATTCTAAAAATCATCGGTGTGGCCATTTGAATATATTGGGCAAAGGTACATCCCAGAGAATCTGGTCAGTGGCTTTGGAGAAGATATAGAAAATTTAACATACCATATAGCATTCTCCATACAATCACATAGTAATCAATAAGAACAAATGTATTCAGCCATAGGTGCCAAAATTGTGAAAAAAAAGTCAAAAATCAGCAATTCCTAGTATTACCACCTAATTAAGAGGTATGTTCGACCTTTCCACAAGGTACATTACCACTAAGTGTCAGAATAATCTGACAGACGCTTTTGGAGATTATGTGGAAAAATAGCAAAAACAGACAGGAAAAAATCGTAAAAAAACCAGACAAAAGTAGCAGTGCCACCTGTTGAACAATTAAGCTCTTCGGGCTCCCAGAAGTGTCTTTTTGCAATTTCAATGGAATTGGCAGTGTGATTTCGGAGAAGATTTTTATAAGATTTCGAGATAAAAAAAAAAAATTTAAATTGAAAATAGAAAAATTATCGGAGCATGACTATTTGAGCAACTTGAAACCCACCCAAGGTATATTCACACGAAGTCTGAAATGAAACTAGGAAGTGGTTTCGGAGAAGAAATCGAATGTGAAATGTGCATGTCGTAGGATGACAGACCATCCTATAGGCTCTGCTGGCTGACAATTCAGCTGAGCTAATATACTTCTGCTTAAGATACTGGGGTTGTTTTATAAGTACACAGATTATCTGTTGAGAATATCTCAGGCAGAATTCAGGGTTACTGGTTATGTGTGAAATCGTCATTATACATATTGGTACCGCTTCATTTTCTTGCATATTGTCCAAGTGAGAGAAACATTGTGTATCAAAATTCTTCAATGAAATGAGCTATCATCGGAGCACTTACATGCTTTCTTTCACCCCATGAATTTAAAATTTCGAAAAACTCACGCCGCAGCTGTTCTACTCGCAAAAACCACTGTACATCAGAGTTTACATGTGATATTAATTTAACTCAATCTTCAAAACTCTGATGTCATTTGGTACTATTTCTAGTTCATCACGGAGCTGTCAATATCAGTTTTTCAAACCCACAATGAAAAAAAGAACACTTACATTATCAAATACAAGTTTATATTAAAACCCTGTTACCTCGGAAATTAGGCAATGGTCATCCAATTGCTCATATAACGTTGGCCCTACCAGGTCCAGTAAGTGGAGTATATATAAATATCACACACAATCTGACCCTGGAAGTTCAAGAGGACCATCATAATCTGTGACATCCAAGGTTTAGCGTACACGGTTGTCGACTGATCATATAGAAACACATGGTGAAACTCAACCAGGTCAGGCCATTTATCTTGAATCACAATCTCAGAGAATACAGCTGTACTCTGTTTAATTTCAAAGCAATTTCCCAGCCATTTGCACAAAAGATCGGCTTCGATTATTTTCCTATAGATTGATAGATTGATTGATTGATTGATTGATTGATTGATTGATTGATTGCGTCCTTGTTAACCATACGTAAATCAAATTTCAAATAATTTTCAATAATAAAATAATATAAATCATACACATATACATATGGAAAACAAAGGTATATAAAAAGCCAGTGCAAAAAAGGCACTGAAAAAGGATATCAACTAAATTATTATGGTCTCTTAACTTATCAAAAATCTGTTTTGCCTATTTTGGAAAATAAAAAAAGACTTTGTCTTAGTCTTAAAATTGGCCTTGCCCGTCATCAATTTTATTTCTTGGGGCAGGTTGTTCCAATCTTTAATAGCATTATAGTAAAAAGTAGTTTGGCCAACAGAATTTGTCCTGGGAATAGAGAAATTTCCAGAACTGTTCCTGGTAAAGAGATTTTTGGATAGTTTGAGGATTTTCAAAATTGTTCTTCAAGTAAGAGGGACACTCACTATGAAAGATATTAAAAGAGTGATTCAACCTCAACTGACTGACTCGATGTTGAGTATTAAAAAGACCAGATTTTTGCAACTCATCAGAGCCAATGTGGGCTCTGGGGCCCAAATTAAGAATGAAGCGGGCCAGTTTGCTCTGGGCTACCTGAAGTTTACGTTTAAGGACCTGAGTTAGGGAAGAGTGTCAACTTGAAGCAGAATAACCGAAGAAGGGCTTAATTGAAGCATGACCCAACAATTTATGGGTTTCAAGCTTTAAAAAATGACCCTGTCTATATAAGAATTACACAAGTTTTTTATAAGTTGGCGAAAGCACTTTCTTTTTCTTTATAAGGGATGGGGTGCGTCCCAGGGCCTGTATATTACTTAACTATGTACATTTGTATGATGTCAGGTGGATCCTATCAAAAAAAAAAAAAAAACTGTCAGCCTGGTTGATACAAGTACTTTTTGTACACCACAGGCATATTGAATCAACAGGTTCTGCTGCATTACGGAATCCATACAAAAAGATAAGTCTGTCGTAGTATTTGCAAAGTGCTCACCTCTCCAACTGGTTGGCTTGATTTTTCATCTTTTCCAGCAAACCATTAATTTCCTTTTCGAGTTCTATAGCATCTGCATAGTTAAAAACACAATTAACGAATGAAACCATTGCAGTAATTGCTCGTTCATATAATAGGACTGATATACAACTAAAAAGATACTAACCATACTTTGAATAATGAGTGCTTATGTTTATGTGACTTTGAGGTACTAATTTTACGGCCGTACCCATTAAAATGGCCTGTTTGGCGTAACAAAAGAGAACACACCTTTTTATAAATCACAAATGTTGCTCAGCTAAAAAATATTTTGCATCGCAAGCCTACTTTTAGCTGTTTAAGTGGTACAAGTACTGTTTACACTTATTAATGTCCCCACTATCTAATGGAGTGCTGAGTATCAACCAACAAAATATGCATAGAAGCTGCAGATACAAATGAAGGAACTCATATAACAAACTGAAAACTCGTATAATCGGTTTTAAATCAGTTATTCGCATGAATTTCTTGACTTGTGTGGTCTGCAAAACTATAGCTGCAACAGACAGCACCAAACTCAATGGCCAGATGTCACGGTTTATAGCTTACTTACAAAAAAAAGAGAAAAATAGTTTCAATAAAATGTTTAAGTTCTCTTTTTTTATTTAATAGCCCCGTTTTCTATTGTAGGACGTATCTGACTTTTTGCTCCAGAAGGTACTTAGTTGATAGTAGGATCATATTTATTTGGTGTTGAGGGCTCACTGTATATGATTAGCTATGATAAAACTGCACACCCTGTAGCTGCTCATGTTAACATATGATGTAAAATGATGGATCTATCTAAACAAGCAGCATTACCATACCTTGTGATGTCTTAGGCACATACATCTAACCCGAACGATATAGCTAAAGTATGTGGAAAAACACAGGTGCAGTATGCTCTGTGCCAGTGATGAGTATATACGTACATGTCATCCCATTGTCACGTGCACGATGAAGTAAGGTACAGATCTCTTCTGCTGCGTATTTCCATGCCATGTCCACCTCTTTTTTCTGGGCCACTTTATTGGCTGCAGCCGCTGTATTTGTACACATGTATATATATATATATATATATATATATATATATATATATATATATATATATATATATATATATATATATATATATATATATATATATATATATATATAGATATATATATATATATATATATATATATATATATATATATATATGTATATATATATATATATATATTTATATATAGAGAGAGAGAGACAGAGAGACAGAGAGAGAGAAAGAGAGAGATAAAGACACATAGACAGACACACAGACAGAAAGACAGTGACAGATAGAGACAGAGAGGCAGGGAGAGAGACGATAATGTATATGTATGTACATATATATATGTAAACACATAGTTTCAACAGTCAACAGAGGTACGCATCGTTTTTATTCTTTAGTTCTATATTTGAAAATTTCAAAGGTTGAGAGAACTGGTAAACCATCAGTTGTCTTTACATGGTGGTTGCCAGTTTCAAATGTAGAATGAATTTATTTTTTCAGATTGGTATTGAAAGATGCATGTTGATGTTTTGGTAATTCTTAAATATCTGCCCTTTGCTGTATTTAACTTTGCTCGCATTGTCGGGTTGAAATCTATGAATATGGATTATGTTTTTCTGAATAATATTCATGTCAAATCAAAAGAGTAGGTAGACGTTTACAATGTTGTGAAGTGAAGTCTTGTTAACCTGACAAAAATTTAACATTAAGCATTTTTCTTATGTAACGAAACAAAACATGTCTGTATGGTACTGAATGAATTAGGAAAGCACAGTGCTTGAATACGAATTTTATAACAAACCACATTATAGCGTGCACAAAGTATTCTCGGGGTGTCCACTAAATAAGTTCACTAGGTGAATTGTGGTTGTTCTAACACGGACAAAGTACACGCCACTCCACCTACAAGTGAAACACACAATCACATGGATGCAAAAATTGTGAGTGCGCATCTGTACAGCCATTGAGTAAAAAAAAACCGGCCCTCACCTCTGGGTTTACCCCCAACACCACAACCTAAAGATGATTTACATGGAAGTAAAAGTATTAGCTTCAGTTGCTTGAATTCATACGGCAAAGAAGTCAAAGAATGAAGGGCAATGAAATCTCCCTTTTAAGACCACCTGCGGGATTGAAAATTGTGGTTTTAATAGGGGAGTGGCCTTAATGGGGTATTTAACTTAACTAGAATAAAAATGGGTCTGCAAATTGGTGGTCTTAATATGGGGATGGTCTTAATTGGAGACTCTACTATATTTCATCTCTTAATTAACTATTTTTTCATATATTTTTATGTGGTCGATCTGCATGGCTCTAAGCCGCCAAGACAATACATCAACAATGACAATTGCAATGTGCTTACCACTCTTCTGTGCAGTTTTGAAATTTGTCATAACTTCCCTTTTCATTTTTTCTCTTTCTCTGAAAAATAAAGGAGACCAAGTCATGCATAATCAATTTTATCAAAGTTTCAGTTTATGCTGTGACGATCATAAATACTTTTCATGGGAATTTTGGGCTTTTCCTCACAAGTGAAGGCGCTGTGCATAGTTGCTTCCGCCTTTAATGCCTAGAGATAACCCGTTCGCCGGGACAGGTCTGCTATATTGCGTTCATTTAACGTACACAACTAGCATGAAAAAAAGCACAACAAAATAAAATAACATGAATTACAGCTCAGCTGAAGCAGGGCCAGAATTTCGCAAAATTTTGCGTGAATCTATATTTATATTTTTGTCAATTGATTAGAAGGAAGTTCTTTTCGTTTGTTATGAAGGGTGAGGCCAAGTGTTTTTGTTCAGGTCTGCTGCAGTGCCTGTGGCTCTTGGCAAGGTTTTTTGTGTAACGACATAATAAGCACACAATTTGCTGGTATATTACATTGACACTGTATGATTGGCTTATCCAAGTATTCTGCGATGAACGTCTGCGCAAGGACAGCATTTTTATGATGACAATTTGCCTAGACTATGTAAATCCTTCGAACGAATTTTTCGGATTTTTCCTTTCACAACTCGGCCATTAGAAGACTGTTGTGTATGACCTTCTGAGCTACAGAACAGTTTGATACTTTTCTAGCGGTACATACTTTAATACTTGTTAGTGGATCTCTCAAATCCTGGGATATTCGGTTGCAATAGGCATGTGATACTAACAGCTACCGCAACTGAGCTTCTGGCACTGCTGGATCAGAAGCTGATGTCAATCCGCCAACTGATACTTCTGACTACCGGTTAGAAAGACCTCCATGTTTAAACTCCCTCTCTTAAGCTGCCGGGATGAAGACCATTGCCAGCACCTTGAAAGACTCCATATTTAGGAAGGTATTGGCATATAAGATCTATCATCTGTCTCCGGCCAAAATCTTTTTTTTTTTGTTTTTTTCAGTAGGCATCAGGTGGCTGTAAAATCTCGGCCAATTCACGTCCGCAATACGATATATGGACTCTTTCACATGAGTTTGTACGTTTCTTTCAGTGAAAGATTTTTGGTCTTTTTCTCCTTCAAAGGTTGAAAGAGGTTGGTTTTTTTTGTTTTTTTATACATATCTAGACAGACGCAACGGTGGAAAGTATGAGCCTTAGCCATGCACTGACATGCTTAACATAAACTGATTGCTTGTGAACTGTGACCCCATGTGGATGAAGTATCTCTCTCTCTCTCTCTCTCCCTCTCTCTCTCTCTTTCTCTCTCTCTTTCTCTCTCTCTGTCTCGCTATCTCTATCTCTCTCTCTCTCAAAAAACCTCTGACAGTACGGTTCTACCACTCCTTTTGTAACGCCATGTCACTTCTGATACACGAATGTGTCAAGGAAGACTTTTACGAGACTCCCTGGGAGGGTGGGATGAACTCTGCTGTTTCTTTCTGTCATTCTTGTGTGTAAGTGCACCAAAAAGGTCAGACATTGCAATATGTTGTGCCAGAATAGCTCCCTTAAGTTCCGCTAGACACAAATTCGTCAGTGAAACTTCAGCTAAACATTGTAGCATGATATGCACCAATTATTATAACCTTGTAGGAAAATTCCAGTTTTGATATTTAATTCCATTTATCTCTCCCGGCACTTACTTGTAGTTGACACATTTTGATAATTTGATCTTGGGCTACAATTTTTGTTTAAGATATCCAAACAGACGCATATAAAAAGCATAAAAATATTCATAGATTTGATGATCATGTCAAGGTCACCATTACGGCAAGAACAAAAGCAAATTGTACAGAATTTTACGATGTCCTGGTCCGAGTAAGACAGAGTCTGTAGCTTTTCTTGGCGGGCGTTGTGTCCAGTCTACAATTTTCGGAGGGAAAATCATTCAACATAAAATTCATATAAAAATATTAAATCAGACGACAATTTATATCCAGCCAAACAACATGACAAAGAATCAAATTTGCATTTGGACCACTTGGGAATACGGACACAAAAATTATACAGAATGCTTTGTTTAAATTTACTGGGTACAAAGATATGTCATACTCACTGTTCTAATGATGAGACATCTCGACCTCGACTGGCATTCATTTGAATATTTTCAGACATGGACTTGAGTTTTTCGAATTGCATTTTGGTATTGAGAATGTGATCCCTGAAAAGATGCACCCAGATTACCAATTGGTTGTTCTCTATTGAAATAATAAACGTTACATGCATTGAATTGCATTTTATAGCATTTTGATAGGCACATGTATCATGAAACGGCAAGTAGTACCTGCCAACAGTTTTGTCGAATATCATTACCATAGACATAAGGCCTATGGCTCTAATCAGATGGTAGCACAGTCTGTGGTGACCCGGAGAAAGAAATGGAATGATGTTGCTGAGTTAACATTATCGCACATATAAAATCAAAATCGAAGTCTGCAGATGTCACAGGTAATAAATTTCAAATAAAGGGCCGATGTGATCGAGTCAGTGATGTTTTGTTAGTACATGTATTACACCTAGGTAGATTCAAAGTCAAGCAAGACATTTTCCCCAACACTATATACAGCGAGATTGAATAAAAGGCAGATTCAAAGTGTTCCGTACGAACAATATAACGAGCAAAACATTTTCCCCAACATTATACATAGCGAAATTGAATAAAAGGAAGCGTTGCTATCAACGCGCCTTGCTGATTAACTTGCTCGGAATTTTACATGGTTGAATGTGCTTCATCACCCTTTTTTTCTTATTCGACATTTCATCAGTCAAAATTAGTCTCTTGTATATATTGTCATTGCTATAATCGGACGAGCCATGAATGCGGGGGGGTGGGGGTGGGGGTGCCCTGGAGAACGGAGTCGAGATTATATAAATAGAATTCAATAATGCTTTCACATTAAAGAGCCCAAAACATCCAAACCGTACCTCAAACCGTACCTCAAATATCTAAGTTCTCCTTCTTATACGTGTATGATCTTTGTGTGTACCGCAATGTCACACAAATAAAGACAACTACAGCGGTATGGGTTCGTCAAAAATAATACAGAAGCTTCATTTAATTGGTCCTCTGACTTTGAAGCATAATAGGCCAAGGTCACTTAAATGTAACAATTGGATACATACTGGAAAGAGTGTGCATTGGTGTCCATATCATCCTCATTGGCGGGCATCCCGTTGAAAGTCTTAACAAAAGAGAGAAGAAACAATACGAGTTGAAATGTGCTAGTCTCGCTTATCTTTGTGCCAGTTGTTTAAGACAAACATTCTAAGAGTAAAAACGAATTATTCAAAATTTTCATCTGAAGCATGTTGATCGTGCAACAAGGCTGTTATAACAAGTACAATTTTACGGTACTCTTGAAAAAAAACTCTGGAATTTTGAATTGATGAGAAGTTGCTAAACGGCACGTAAGCAGAGGGTGCTTATTCTATATTGTTCCATGCAATATCGTGACGTAATGTAGTCCCTGTCTCGATATCGTCAAGGGTTGGCCAGTCAGAGGTACAGTGACAGAAAACAATATAAAGTGCTTTAATGAACGGGTCTTTAAAACTAGATGGTTCCCTGCTTAAATGGTCCCTTATCGGCCCACACACCGGATTTGACGTTTATGAAAAGGTATTGTT
Source organism: Hermodice carunculata (assembly GCA_964020975.1). Taxonomy (NCBI): domain Eukaryota; kingdom Metazoa; phylum Annelida; class Polychaeta; order Eunicida; family Amphinomidae; genus Hermodice; species Hermodice carunculata. Next base: position 73,662,251 of record OZ026621.1, read on the forward strand.
ATAATCCATACCTGCATATGATCGGCGGTAAACCACTGAAAAAGACATAACATTGTTAAACCTAGATCAAGGCAAAGACTACTTAATTCACTTTTGTTTTCAACAAGCCTTTATTCTCTGCAACTATGTCACACGTTGCGTGGTTTATGTTCCTGCATAAAACTGCTTTACTGTTGGTCAGATGTCAGATGTCCCTGTGATTGGACAAGTATAACATATATACAAACGTTTGAAAAAACTAAAGGCATTGCAGATAAGTTAGGCTGGTTCCTGTCAAGTTTTGTAATAACATAGTCAACTTGAACCCTCTGAGAAATGGTAACTTTCCCTGTTTGAAGCTTTTTCGTCAGAAATGGACTTTTGGTTTAACATCAAAAACATTATTTTCATATACCTCGACATTATGAAATACCCCGGTTAATACGTTTTTTATGGACTGGTGTTTTACCTAGTTTGGCCGTTCTATCCTGCAGTGATGTAAATATAAAATTTGGACTTGCAAACTTTTGTGATTGGCTTTGATAACAAGCTTAATCTCAATGTAACAAATAGCAAAATCGAAACTTGAACGATAGGACCATGGTAGACAGATTAAACTGTCTTATGGTTTTACAAGTTTGAAGCAGATTGGACAAAAAATAAAACTTTCTGGTTAAAAGAAAAGTACATTTTTAAAGTGCCATTTGTAAACACAAGATCAGATTCCATTTTTCATCAAAAGTGGCCACACTGAACAAGAAGTATACATGTACTCCATGTTATATGTAGTCATCTGTATATCCAGATAGTTCTAAAAAGTACATACTTTTATAACATTTTGTGAACAGTATACGTTTTGTGAAATGAATGGTATATTCATGTAGCAACTGTCCAACTTGAGTTGATGTGGTATTTCATTATGGACAAAAATTTGACCAAAACACTCGCCAGAACACACTATTTTGGTTGTTATTTTCCTAAAAGCATCCACCTTTACCTTTGAAGGATTGGACATGGAAGAATGTTTTTAAATTAGTAAGGTCTCCCTTATCTTGTCATGATTTCCATATTGAAACAGAAAGACAAAACAGCATTGATTGAGAATTCAGATATTGACAACACTGTTTTAACACTATTAATACTACATATACTGAAGACGAGTTTCACCTGTTTATTTGTCCAATGTACGAGGGCTGGCTGAAGAGTTCTAAGCCTAAGTGGGATATCTCAATCGGATTGAAACGAACTTTGGCCACTAACAAGTACAATCATCTAATGAATCACAGACATAAGAACTGCAAATGTAGGGTAATTAGTGTCTTAATACCAGACCATCTTGTGAATCTACCCATTGAAATTACCAGAAATGAAAAAAAACTGGCGAAAGGGCAGTCATCAGAGTACCTGCAACAGAAAGGGCTAACTCCAACACAGATACATGCCGACATGGTCTCCATTTTAGGGGGTGATGCCCCTTCCGACTTCTTCTGTTAAGAAGTGGGATGCGGAATTGAAGCATGGCAGAGGGCCTTGATGATAACGCGCGTGCAGGAAGTCCTTCAACAGCGTTCCGGAAAACTCTACCCGGGTACATGACCTGGTGATGGCTGATCGACGATTGCCACATGATACATTGACAGCGTTGTGGGCATCGCTCATGAGAGGGTTGAACATAATATCACCAAGGGGTTGGGAATAACAAAAAAAACCGCAAGATGGGTGCCAAAGCTCTTGACTGCGGATCAAAACATGTCAGATTCCTGGCGTCCCGTGACAATTGATGCCGTTTTTGAGCAGATCCCTATGATTTTTGGGCCCGATTTGTAACTATGCACGAGACCTGGATTCGTCACTTTGAACCAGAAACCAAAATTCAGTCTAAGCTATGGAAGCAGCTGGGATCACCCCCCCCCCCCCCACTAAAAAAATTTAATAACAATAATAATAACAACAACAACAACAACAACAATAATAATAATAATAATAATAATAATAATAATAATAATAATAATAATAATAATAATATTAATAATAATAATAATAATAATAATAATAATAATAATAATAATAATAATAATAATAATAATAATAATAATAACAAAAATAACAAAGGGCAAGTCGGTTCTTTTGCTGGAAAGGTGATTGCCTCAGCCTTTTGGGATGCTGATTGACTATCTTGAAAAAGGCCAGACAAAGAGAGATTTCCAGAGACTACTTCAGAGTTCCACCAGTTTCCCAAAATGAAAAAGGGACTAACGGCGGTTGCCATTTCCCTAGTAACGACGACGTCATTTCCGCTCTGAATAACTGTTTTAGGGTAACTGGAGAAAATTTCTTTTTGACCGGCTTCCTAGCCTTGCAGCATCGCTGGCAAAAGTGTGTAAACCTGGAAGTGGACTATGTGGAGAAATAAATGAAACCCATCGACTGTGTATGGGTCTTTCACAGCTAGGTTAAGAGCCTTTCAGCCAGCCTTCGTATACAACTCTTGGGGAAAAATATTCCCCACATTTTGTGAATATGACAGTAATTTTTTCTAGTTTTAACAGAATAATGCAGACCTGTGACAAGCATATAATTGTAAACCAATCTGTAGATATATGTGAATGCCTTAAGTAGCGAACTTCAGAATCATTGTAAATCAACCGTATATCTGCAAATTCTTTATTCCTGTAACACCTGTGAGCATAATGTATTGTCAGTAATATTGGCCGGAGGCCTGACATTACAAAAATAAAAGTAGCAATAGTAATATGTCATATATATATATATATATATATATATATATATATATATATATATATATATATATATATATATATATATATATATATACATATATATATATATATATATATATATATATATATATATACTTACATACAAACACACACACACATGTGTGTGTATGCGTATCGCTGACCCACATACTTGACCTGGGAACTTGTTCTTATTGAGCCGTACATTTAGCCTTGGTATGTGTATGTGTACCATTTCACAAGTAGAGTGAAAAGACAAAGGTGTGAACGGCCAAGCGCACACGGCAAATATGTATCATTGTGATGTTCACACTTGATCTAAAATTGATGCTTAATAGGAGTTATCATTCTTTTTGTGTAACATTTTGTGATGCATGACCTAAGTGACTTAGTGTAATTACAACCAGGTATCTATGTTCAACCTGATCTGTATCAATGACAGACTGTCAAAACACCAGTGGTAAAAAAACACAGTGACATGTTACTGCGACTCAGATATCTGACCTTGTGACCGCATGTGTATGAGTCTTGACATGTGCTTCCGTAAGGTCTCGCAAAACAGACTCCAATAAGAAAGCAGTTTAGCTTAAAGGTAAATACATGAATTCATAACTGTGATCCAGACGTGATGAACTAGTATGACATATCCATGGATGCTGCTGCTGCTGTGTGTATGTCTGCGTGTGTGTGTGTGGTGTCATGAAGCCATCATCAATGGTCATAGACGTTATAGCCTCTACTTGTGAAGTAGCGCTGCCTTATCCACTGATATGAAACTATGCAGTAATCAATGATAATGCATACAGTTTTTAACGTGATGCAAATTAACAATTCATTACGTTTCATGGAAGGGCAGAAGCACCTTCTACAAACTTTTCAGCGAAAAACGAATCAAACAAATCGCATACTTACGTCTGCCAAAGAAAGTAGGATCTACAATTGAAAGAGGTGAAACAGTCACATACGACCGATTATATATGTTGCAGGTAAGTCACAAACCTGTATTAAACTTTATCACAACGCATTAATGTGTACATCTAATGACATTTATTTTAAAATTAATACAAAAAAACAAAGAAAAAAACTACACATGCAAAACAAAAATGTTATCTCCAGCACCACTAAAGAAAGTCTCCAGTATTTGAATGTTACATTTTTCATGAATGTAATGCTCCTATATTGTGAAAAACTTCGAGCCTGTGTGCTTGTTAAGTACAAAGAAAATATTTATTTGATTGTAAATACAGTGCGACTTTGTCATGAAATATTTGAGTTTCGATATTGTGCATTTCCTACAACACAAGATCAGAGAAACATGTCTAGCTTACGTCATCTCTTTCACTCTTCACCTCGTCCATCGACGCTGACATGTCCTTGTAGTTGTTGATGAAACTTTTGAGTTGGACCTTGAGCTAAGCGGCAAGAAAACAAAGTAGTTTTGTTATAACTGTATAAGAAAAAAGAAACACACACACACATAAATACATCCAATGCGTGAGCAATATTATACCACTAAAAGTTCTACCGCAAGGCTCCATTTTGGCTACCTACGGGGAGCCTGTGGGTGCTCAGTTATAACTAATTATAATTAAAAGCAAGAGTCCCCCCTTTTTGGCCCAATCTTAAATATTTTGTATAGTATGGCTACCAAAAATAACTTTTTGGCTCTCAATCATCACACATTCGGGTGCTCAGTGCTTCCTTGGAATTACGAGCAGTTTTGTGGTCCTTCCCTCTGTCAAAACTAGCAGATCGTGTAATAAACACCATAAAGGAGGAAAAGGCAATGTGCTTTATCGGGATTACTACAGCATTCCGGACCATGTACAACATGCAAATCAACAGTGTATGTGTATGACCAGGGATGTGGGTGGGTCTCATTCCTTATCCCCGGTATGACCAGTAGCGAACTTCACCCCATGTTTTCATTATATTCAACATAAGGTTCCCGTATAGAGCACAGGTCCATGGAATGAATCAGTAATTAAATCGAGGTTCCTGGAAGACACTTAATCAGGGACAATGAAATTGACGTTGACGTGGCTGAAACAAGAGTCGATTCCTACAAAATTTGAAGAGAATTGTCGGGTCTGACAAAATGTTGATATCTACATTTACACTTATATTCCTATAGTTGGTATGCTCAGAACACAGAGTACATGCTGGTTTTATTAGAGCACAAACATACAATTAAAAGCGGGTAATAAAGCAGTGCCTATATATATAAAAATATATTTATAAGACCAAGCCATTGTACATTCGTACAAGGTTTGAAGGAAATCTATTTTTGCACAAAAAATTTTAGGGGACAAAGAAACAGAGAGACAGAAAGAAAAAAAACAAACAAACACCAAAATGCATTTAAAAACACTAAAAATACCAGCACAACCTCACCAAATGAATGCCAACCAGAAAGATTGTGCAGAAATTGACAAGCGATATATTCCTACCAGATGTGAAAAGAATCTTGCCAAAGCTTTTTTGAGAAATGATGCCACAAATGTTCCATATATTGGTCACCAAGTAGTTTCTGAGTTCAGCATTACTGAAGGCTTGATAAAGGAGGCGAAATACAAATTGTATATAGCCAGTTTATCATTCCTGATGTTGTTTGCTTAAAGCAACGGACAACTGAACGCTTCTTCCTTGGGGTCGAAGGAGATACCCAGCACATATGCCTATACCTCACATTGTAAATGTCATTGCAAAAATCCAGTCTGCTCATACAGCGTGGGCCTGAAGCCACCGTTATACATTGTATCTTGGGGTTTTACGGGCATTATGCTAACACGGGTTTGGGCCTTCAATCATAAATATCAGAAATTAATCTTAGCAAGCCAACGTTAATACTTCTGAATCCAAACTATGCAGACTGGTACTCTACATACATGTACCTTTTGTGCATATATCTTGTGAACAAATATAATAAAAAGTGCATAATATCCGGCTTTTATCAGGTTACTAAACCCCTAAATGGTCCAATAACCAGACTTATGAACCAAGGGTTTAATAAGGCCCTCCCATCATGCTGAAACCAGACCTCTTCAAACTGTGCTGTAGAAAAGTTTACTTGCACCCGCTCCTCGTATTTGGCTCCACTTATCGCCCTTGAATTCCCCTTGAGGCAGAACCTTATCAAGCTGAGAATACTTATTCCGCTGACTGGCCGAGTTCTTGTGGCGCATGACGCCGCGTGAGCTCCGCCAATCTGGTGAATAGTTTCAGTTTTATCCAATTATCATGAGTGTAAGTTTAAAATAATAATAAAAAAACACAAACGCGTGGGAAGGGGAATGATATGGTTCTCACCAACTGCGACAATGACTCCATGGAGCGACAGTCACAGTTACGAAGCAGGAGTTTCAGATTAAAAACGTTTGCTCTTTCAAAAAAGAAAACATTGTACTGCTCAAAATTATGGTAGTTTTGCCCTCAAGGTCACAGTCACCGGCACCAGACAGAATGGCACTCAGGCGAAACATGCCAAAGGAGCAACAGAGTTTATAGTAGTATGGAGTATATCACGGGCGCTGGTATACCAGGGGCAGGTTCAAAAACAATGCCAGGCATTTTGGACAGCCACTCCACATGTCCAAGCTGGTGCAGCCTTGCGGCGGATTTTAAACAAATGTCCGTTTAACTGACTGCGGCCCATGCGTACTCCGGCATGAAGAACAGACAGATACCTGTTGCCGACTTCTGGGAGCTCAGAATATTTCACGGAGCACGATAAGGCGTTGGATATTCTTTGTTTGAATTGTGTTGGCGATGGTTAGTTTCTCGTTGCTACGGGTAAAAGGTTCCATGGTTTGATTGCCGAAATGAAAAAGGATTCTCCAAATAAAATAGTTCTCGATTCGAAAAGGGGCCTGTCAGATGTGTTTAATTTTATTCTTGTATTATAATGAGGGTCCTTTTGTGTACTGGAGCATAGGGCAAAAGCATGTAGCTAGGTTGGGGTTAGTCCGTGAACTATTTTCTACATTGTGATAAGTTTTGATACCTCCCTTCTTTTAGCCAAATTTTCCCAACCAGTTCCTTCGTATATATAGATTTTTGTTTTTCATTTGGGGTGGTTAGCATAGCTCCAAATACTATACGAGCCGAGCTGCAGTCAATTGTAAATTCTCCAACAGTTTTTCGTCCGTTTGTGCACAGTTGTCCCAGACCACATTGCATATTCTAATAAAGGTCTAATGAAAGTGGTATATTACTTCAGGATTTCTCGGTCACGACGGTACTGTAAATATTACATATCTAGCTGCTTAGAGGCTTTATAGATAATTTCTTGAATATGATCGTTCCATTTTAAATAGGATTTCCGTACAAGGCCCAGATGCTTGTGTTGAGAAACCTTTTCCAATTGAAGCTATTGAGAAACGATAGGTGGATGGTCTGGAAGCCGCCTCTTAATGGGAGAATATGCATTGTGTCAGTTTTTAGAGCGTTAAAGGAAACAAGCCATTCTCTAGATCATTGGTCTAAAGAAGCAAGATCACTATTCATGATTGTAGCAGCACAAACATGATCATGTATAGTAAGGCAAAGAGACGTTTTGTTCGCGAAAAGTTTAATTTCTGAATTTACAATATAAACCTCATCGTTTATATAAATTTAGAAGAGTAGGGGAGCAAGAACTGATCCTTGGGGCGCCTCAGCATATATAGTTCCTCAGCTGGAAGACTGACCGTTGAGAACTACATGCTGTTTACGGTTTTGTTGGTAATTGATAGTTATAATATGTCCCACTGCAAATAATGAATCATATAACTGGTTATATCACACCCAGTATTTCTTACGAAACAGTGGGCGGTTAGCACAGTCATTTTTGATGAAGTTATCAGACAATTTTTAAGATGTCTACAAACTGAGGGAGCGAAAACTGCAACAAGGCGGACAACGCTCTGATGCCGCAAGTTTTAGGCTGGTACCTGCGGCGAGGCAAACTGCAAATTGTCTGCACAGGTGGTCACACACAAATGCTACAGATCACTGACAAACGAGCCTGTAATTCATTCACCACATATACTGTATCTTTTGATCTGATAATTGGAGCGTGTGAATATAAGTCAGACTTAGGGCCTACTTTTTCTGCCCACCAAAATCAAAGAACTAGAAACCAAAATCAAGCTTACCTGCCCACTTTCCAGCATGTTGACCTGGTCGTACACTTCAACTAGGAGGTTATCCTGGAAAATAAATGTACATAAAAAATGTGGCATGTGTATATTGATTGCTGGTTTGTTTTAATTCCGTGAATTACTCCATGCTTAAAATTAATAATCGCTGTATAGTTACATTAAGCGAAACTGAGACACCGCACTCCATCGTCTTATGTAACTAGAAATTTATACAGAAGACATTAAGCGCGGCTTACCATTTTATATCCACGGTGCCGGAGTTTTCGATTTCATTTTGCTTCCTTCTTGGCTATCTTTTTCACACATTACTAATCTAGCAAGTGCCGTTTCATGTCTAGTTATGAAATAAGCCCATCATGTCTGCACGGTAAAACACTACAGTGTATGCATGCGACGAAATTGAGAGAGACCACTCCTTCTTCATTCAGAAGTAAAGTAGTCTCTTAACTCTATCAATGCCGCATTTTGTATTGAGTAAACAGTATTCTTCGGCTCTCTTTCGGTGCATTGCGCTCAGAGCGCGCCGACGAAAGTAGTTGACCTGGACAATTATATTCTATGCAATTATAGGCAAGTGGGTACTTGAATGAAAGGTCTTTGTACAAGGAACACGAATCTAGTACATTGTTATAGTTCAGGGCAGCTGTCTTTCTGTAGTTCGAGTTACGTCGAAGCTGACACTGAAAGATGGAAAATGAGCATGTAGCCTCTCATTGCAGATTTAATGTTTACGGGATCTTGGCAAAATAAAGAAGTCGACCGGTGCCAAACTCCAAAGTTGTATTTGGGATAGGGACACGGTGCCCTATCACTACCATGCTGAGCAGCGGTAATAATAATAATAATAATAATAATAATAATAATAATAATAATAATAATAATAATGTGGCTCTCCGCTTGTCTGTCGCGGTCCTGTGCCACTGTGTGACACAGGTGGCTTAAGGAAAAAAATGAGGCGGGGGAAACATGGTAATCCTTACCAGCTTGTGCTGCCATGTTTTCCTGGACCAGAGCCGATGTCGTGGTTGACAAGCACGTTCCAAGAATGTTGCCAAGTTTTGGATATAAAAATCATCACCTATAAAGACTAATACCCGTTGTTCAAAATAGCTCAATAATTGTTATGGGGGCTCGTGAGTCAAGGCTGAATTGATTTAAGCGATTTACCATAAACAGGGCCTAATACAAATGCATGTACTGTATGTAAAGTACCGGTATATTATTAAAGGCGTTAGGCCCAACCTTATGTGGGCAACCACCAGAGATCAAATAGGCCTTCATGTCTAACATTATTATAGAATTTTTTATGAAAACGTAAAAGAAACGCTTACAGCTTCCTCTTCATTGTAAAGCTGGTCGAACTCATTCAGCGCCTGCAAAGAATAAAACTTGTATAAATATGGTGAGAAAGGTGTGCATACCTACTATTAGTAGAGGCATTATTGCCCAGAAGTTCACGCGCATTGTCCCAAGCAGTTTATACCATTTGTTTTAAATATCAAAGCACCTATCTCCCTCTCACACTCACAGTCACAGTGTCCCTGTCAGTTCAAGCCGGACATCCTTTGCCCCTACACCTCCAGGTTCCACCTGCACTCGCGATGAAAATTTCCGATGCGTAAACGCATGGACGAATATTAACTGAGTTAGATGTTGACCATCCAAACATACGTTTTTCATGCATATTAACTTGTTAGACCTATATTGCAGGGGTCTTCCCCAAAGTCTTATGCTATTTTCCTAAAATTCTGGAGCCGCAAAATTTGATCTCCCCATTAATCATTATAGGCCTATGCAAGAGGAGGCTATGGCTTCAATTTTTCCGTTGAAACTATTTCAACTACCCCATACTCTTTAGTGCTTTATCTTAAGCATTTTCTGGAGGAAACAATTGCATTATTATTTGTTCTGGAGATAGACCACTTTAGAACAAACTGATATATAAAATATTGAAATTATATATATATATATATATATATATATATATATATGCAAGTTGCCGTACATCACATATTATAGGCCTATTTCTTATCTAACTACTATAGTACTAATACTATGTAGGATTTGCACGGAATAAAATCTATCAATCAATCAATTTTGCATTGCTAATGTCACAATAATGTGTTGGTATATAAAAGACTCTTCGTTTTTAAGGCTATCCTGCTACAGTAAATGTAATCACAGTTGACTGACACTATGTATTTAATTTTATACAAACGAGCGAAACTTTATTTTTACCTTGGAAATTTTATCTGTTATGGCCAAGATCGACCCATTCCTCCGCCCACCAGCTCCTGGTCCCAGCGGTATTTGAAGGCCTGTGAGGCCTATACCGCTGTCGTCGTTGCGGGACCATTCCTCTGGTCGAAGCATGACTTATATCTATTAGTTGTAGTCGTCTACACACATTATATGTTTGTAGCCTCGGGAAACAAAAATTGCAATTTTGGATGTAAGCCTACATGATGTGGTTGTGGAGAACTGCCGATGTTCTGTGTCCTCAACTTCCCCATTCTGGCAATCACTAGGCCCTATCTCCCATTGTGCAAACAAAGTGACTGATAGGTCAAGGTACCTGGTTGTGTTGTGACGTCATTATAGTGATTGACGTCATCTTTACGACTCGGCATGTTTGCTGTCATCCACCTGGGAGGAGTTGCAGTTGCATCTTTATGTATGCCTGGTAAATTATAACTTGAAAATGCGAAAAACCACGAGTATCTGGTCGAGTGTATCAGCAACAATGGAAACTGGCGGCAGTCAAACAACAGGTTCATAACAAAACAAAAAAAGCTATGTTGACACCTTACGTTGGTCAGCATTTTCTGAATCCCTAACTATGGTGAATACAAGGAATATATGTCATGGGCCTTTAACGAATAACGTGATCAAAACTCTCCTAAAACGCGGTGGTTCACTATCCAAGTGTTATTTAACTGGTCGGAAACAAACAGTAGCTTTAGGTAAAGTACACTCAGACCCCTTACCAGTTAGTTGTGGTGTCCCTCAAGGAAGTATCCTGGGTCCGCTTCTCTTCCTATGCTACATCAATGATATGCCTATCAGCGTTAATTGCAAATTACTTCTATATGCTGATGATAGTGCACTTTTAGTTTCCGGCAAATACCCCTACGCAATAGCTCAGAATCTCTCAAATGAACTCAACACTTGCTTTCAATGGCTATGCGACAACAAACTGTCTCTCCACCTTGGGAAAACAGAGTCCATGCTGTTGGGTTCCCAGAGAAAACTAAAACTAGTCCAAAATTTCACAGTTTACTGCAATGGTAATAAGATAAAAAACACTGATTCTGTAACATACTTAGGTTCTATCATATTCATAGACAATACCCTTTCTGGCGAACAGATGGTTAATAACATTATCAAAAAATCTAATGCAAGACTGAAATTCTTGTACAGGTATTCCTCTTCACTCAATAGACAAGCTAGAAAAATTCTCACTACTGCCCTCATTCAATGTCATTTTGACTATTCCTGCTCTTCTTGGTATTCTGGCCTCAGTAAAACCTTAAAGAACAAACTTCAAGTAATGCAAAATTAAATGGTCAGATTCATCTTAAGTAAAGGTCCTAGAGAACACATTGGCCTGGAGGAACTCGGCAGCATAGGCTCACTCAAGGTGGAGGACAGAGTCAAACAACTCAAATTAAACCATGTTTTCAAAATTTTTAACAACACTGCACCAGCCTATATGACTCATAATTTTACACGACTCTCTGATGTTCATAACCATTATTTAAGAAAACACGCCTCCAACTTCTTTTGTCCTGAAACTACCCAAACTTATGATCTATCCACCTTCTATCACACTGCCATCACTGAATGGAATAAACTCCCATCTGACATAAAATCAATTGAAAGCAAGCAGGGCTTCAAAATAAAAGTGAAAAAATACCTTACTGATGAAGCCTTGAAGTCAGAAAGGAATGACTTCCTCCTCTATGCATAACTTGTATTTATTCCATAAAACCATGAATATTTATAATAATCTGTGCTAGAAGTAATCTGTGATATCTTATTTACATTCATTCATCGTTACATATTCAATAATTACTCTATTTTACATTTTAAATACTCATCTATTTTAATTCTAATTTTAATTTTTAATCAGATAATTTATTTTATACACAAGGACCCCAATGGAAATAAGCAGGGATTTTTCCCAGCTTTCTTGGGTTATCCTGGTGCTAGCCAACAAATTTATTCTAAAGGTATATACTTATTTTATATCCCATGTGATCTCCATTATACTGCCATCATGACATCCTTACTTATGTTTATTTTAGTTTACCATAATGCCTAATTTATGTGATGTCTTTAATACTGTATCGTCTATTTTATTTTGTAACACATGTATTATATTCTCTGTGAAGTACCTATGTGATTATTGTCATTTTAGTTTGTATCCTTATATCTTTATTTTGTTATATCATGATTTTATCTCGATGTATTCTTTTTATATGTATTGGCTTGCACCAAATAAAATCAAATCAAACCAAAATCAAATATTTCGTAAGTGTAGCTGTAGGGCTTCATGATTCTATGGAGAGTAGGCCCAGGTACCTCCCCCCCCCCCCCCACCCCGGTTAAGTTCTGGCGGGATCAGCTCAATAAAAAATCATATCCACAATTATATAGCCTACCAGGCAATAAAATGCAATTTCAACAGAGTACTTAAAGTCAGAATTTAAATGTGAGAATTATCTAAATAGCGTTTCTAATTCCACACATAGAAGAAAAGCTCTAGGCCTAACTCAATTTAGAGTGAGTGCCCATAAGTTGCAAATAGGAGCCTATAGAGATTGGCCAGTGACAGTGCCAGTGCCACTGCCAGCAAGGTATAAAGACACATCTTGACATATTTATGTTCACTGGATTACCCAATACTTAGTACAGAATAGTAAATAATCCGGGCGTTTTCCAGACACGGATAAGCACAAAATATCATACAAGACGCATAGGACAAAACAATGTACAATCATGTGACTACGTAGTTAGGTAGACATGCAGTAATAGCTCTACAACCAAACAACAAATTCAACATTTTACATTCTAATGTTCCAGTCAAAAATATGCATATCACAACAGACTTGGAAGCAAGCATATGCATCCTCAACAAAGCGAGCGACTGCAGGGAAGGTTATACTCCCCACCAATATATATAGGCCTATATATGTAAGTAGCCCTACTGAGAACAGATTGTGCAATCAGTGTAATCTGAATTAAGAGTTAGAGGATGCGCTCTTTTTTTATTTTCAGGTGCCAACTCGGGCGGGGGGTGGGGGGCACTACCCATATTTTAGGGTGGGTATGCTCCACTGAGGGTATGAAATCCAGACCCAATGGGAGCTAATCAATAAGAAAATAGGGGGTCTTTGGGAGCGACAAGCGGTCAAAAATTGGGGGTCGTTCCCGCGGAGCCTACCAGCAATGCTAAGTAATTGGAGTTTCCCCCCTCCCCCGGGGGGGGGGTGCCAACCCGGGAGGGGGGGTACTCCCCGGAATTTTTGGTAGGTAGGCTCCACCGACGGTACAAAACCCGGACCCAACGGGAGCGGAACCAATGTGAAAATGGGGGGTCTTTTGGAGCTTGTATTGAAAAAAAAATGAAATTTTACATAAAATTTGGTGTATTTTGGGGCAATTTGGAGACAGGAATTGAAAAACACAGGGGTCTTTGGGTGAGACAAGCGAAAAAGGGGGGTCTTTTAGAGCTACAAGCAGGAAAAAGGGGGGTTTTTGAGAGCGACAAGTACCGAAAATAGGGGGTCTTTTCCGCGGCGCCTACCCGTATAGCAAGGTATAGGAAGTACCCCCCCCCCCTCCCGGGGGGTGCCAAAAGCATGCACATATCAGAAACTAGCTAATAGCAGAAGGTGACAGAGAATCAAAGAATTTTTGCACATTGTCTGAAATTAGCTGGGGGCCATGTCACTCGTCACGCTTAAAGGCATTTGATTTTGACGTTATTGACGCTAACTTGCTCAAAGCGTAACAAAGAATATGAAAGTGAGAAAGAGATCAGAAAGCGAAGCGAGTTCCAGGTCGACCTATATTGCAATATAGGCCTACACACTAAAATACGTACGTTGCCACATTACCATCCCTAAATAGTCCTAATGTTACTGGCACATTTATAGACTTTGTTCGACTAAGATTTTATACTACTAACTTTGTTGTAGATATATGCTAACTGTGTCTTCGAAACCGAAACCAGGTCTCTTAGCCTGCACTTCTAAGAAAAGAATGTAAATGAATGTTGCAAAGAGGTTTTAAGAGAATAATTAGCCTAAACCCTAGCCAACAACTTTCCTTGGTGCACTTTGAGCATTAAACATCCTGAGTGTGCCCAGGAAAGCTGTTGATTAATATATATAAAATGACGATTTAAGGGTTCAAACAACATTAAACACATTTTGACAAGTATTTTCATCATTTGTTTGTTTCATTCTAGTTGACAATGTCGGGGACTCACGCATTCCATGCATTCCATATGCCTGTACACAAACCAAGATTTCAAAAGAAGGGTGTATATGTGTATTTTCCCCAGGTCGCAAATGCTCAGTGTAAAAATGTTGAATAATTAGGTATAAAGATGTATTTTAGTACAGTAACCAAACTTTATATCTATTTCATATCTCTTTCGCTGTTATTTAAGCGATTTTAGCAATGAAGATGATTTATGCCCATTAAATGGTTTGATATTCAAAATCAAAATCTACGTGAGAGGACCTTTCATTCAAGTACCGGCACCAGTATGCCAAGTCAAAATTTAGTTTTAGAAATCATGGCCTCATTCAACAGCTTTTCTCGGCACACTTTGCTCAATGCACTAGACTATATTTTATATTTGACTATTATACAAATAGTGACTGTTTCACCAGGCAATAGGCCAAATTATTAGTCCCGAGGGTTGTGGAGTGTCCTGGCTGTCTATTGCCCAAGGCCGAAGGCCGCGGGCAATAGACAGCCAGGACACTCCACAACCCGAGGGACTAAGAATTTGGTCTATTGCCTGGTGAAACTGCCATTATTTGTTTTATTAAATTTTGGATAAAATTACATGTAGGCCCATCAGTAGGCTCAATGAGGAATTGGAGCTATTTCATGTCAAGCTAATTTTTATTTGAAAATCAGGACATTAATTTTTATGTTTGATTCAGGCGAGAGTGAAATAGAATGGCTATTTTGCTATCGAAAAAAGCGTCGCTCACACAGTTACAAGCTGTAGCTCTGTTCCATAGCCGGTAGTGTGGTTCCCGCGCCGAAGTGCAGGGTTGACAAGAGACGGGAACCAGGCGGGCAATAGTCTTCTTGAGCAGGGAGACTATTGCCTGGCATCTGCTCCATGCAGGCACTAGATCATTCTAAACGGTAATCACATGTTACCTCTAAGCCAATCAGTTACGAGTAATTTTATCCAAAATTTAGTAATCTAAAATAAATAATGGTAATTTTAACTCTATCAC
Organism: Hermodice carunculata; assembly: GCA_964020975.1. NCBI lineage: Eukaryota > Metazoa > Annelida > Polychaeta > Eunicida > Amphinomidae > Hermodice > Hermodice carunculata. The sequence goes on from OZ026621.1 coordinate 73,677,620, forward strand.
AGCCAACTGCGACTGAAGTAGAACTACTGAAAACAAACTGCTCTGAATTATAAGGACCCACAGGGCCGGGATTTATGTTCCTTAATTTGCAAAAGTAACGTTCGTTCAAGTGTAACGGTTAAATCGTAATTAGTAGGCCTGTGATTGTTAAAATGTTGCAATGTACGTCCGAGTGAAACGTAGTATAAACTTTGATTTTGGTGATACACAAAATCATCTCTGTAGAAAAAAAATAATAAATCAAATATGCGACAGTGTACATCAATTTATGAACCCAAGGTATTTGATTCTAAATTAGCCTTTGCAACGTGATATTCGACACCGAGAGAGATTGTCTGTATCGTACCGTATTTGGGCGTTACGGGCTTTGGGTAGGCCTACTGTTTCCGTCTCGGATAAAACCTTACAGCATCCAAAATCTTCAGACAGCGCAGGCACCAAGAGGTGAAAAAAAATGTATTGTATAGGGGACTCATAAAACAATGATTTTTTAACAAGAAATCAGTAAGTGTGTGGCCTCATCTTTATCGTCTCCCACATACACGGTCGCTTTCCGTTTAGGTCTATACATGTATGTGCGGCTAAATAAAACTATTTTTGTAACTTTTCTGTCTGTGGCGTAGGCCTATAAATGTATGGAAGCTAGCTTAATTGTGAAGACCTTGTGTGATTAGTCCCAGATGCTTTGCTTCCATCGTTGATAAACTATAACAGCTATTTTTCATTTTCTCTTTTATATAAGGTATAAATGGCTTGGTACTTTCCCTGGACTGTCACAGTACATAAACTTTAAAGCCAAGCGACATGATTAAATTCCCCAATGAAAGAACAGACAGAAAAACAGGGCCACATTAGGCTTAGGGTGCTAGGCCGCGTTAAGCCTGACGATACATTTTACTATAATGTGAAGGCCGCCGTCCAACAATCTCAAACGTTGCTTTTCAGCCGCAGCAACGTTGGATATCAGACAAAATATATAATTGGCAAAACTGCATGGAATTCATGCCAGAAACCGTTTAGCCAGTCACATGGCAGGGTGTCGTATGGTGTGATGTGCGAATATTATGTATCTTGCAAACTTTAAATGTAATGTATATTGTTATATCTGGATATTCTGAAGGATGTTAATTCCTTGAACATTACAATGCCAAAACATCCAGTACCATACAAAAAAAAGTAGGGCCTACCAACCTAGTGTCAACACTGGGGAATGGTAATGAAGATAACTCAATATATAGTAAGAGGACATTATGTTTAGTAGATGGCATTTTTGGAAATTGTGTATATGAAGCTCCATATGTCGAAAGTACTGGATACTATTAATTATAGAAATATTGTCCATGAAAGTTACACGTATACTGGTGGCATGCCTTTCTAAAAATCTGTTTATTACGCATGGATCTGCATGTATTCTCGAATAGCACATCTTCGTGATACAAAACAATTTGAATCATCGTTAACATGAGTACCCCACAAGACACACCCACACAAACAAATGAATAAAAGGATTATGAAAGGCACACAAATAAATAATAACCAAAAATAAATTCAATCAATAGGGTAATATGGGGCAAAAGGCCTCCCCACCTGTTTTCAGGGAATAAACCACGCGATTTCCTGTGTGACGATTTAGATATTACCAGAGACCCCTGACGGCTAAAATAGTGGTAACAGGTCCATCGCAAGTTGACCTGTCAAGGACGACAGACGTCGGTCCAAATTGAAGGGATGTATTAAGATAAGAGAGATAAGATAAGATAATTTTATTTCAAGCCACTAGGGCCCATAAAGACATTACAAATATGTATATACACAATGGTGAAGTACAATGATAGATGAAAATGATCCATGTCTTAAAATAATGTTAAAATGGTGCTTAGTATTATGCGACACCTGAGACTGGAGACCACAAATCAAACATATCTAGGGTTTCAGGATGCTGCACTCTGGGTGTAATTCCCAGAGTACAGCAGCCTGACCCACCTATCATATGTGTACAAAGCCATTGATCCAAATCCAGTATTTATCATGTTCTGAATAATGGGGTTAACCGAATCAAGAACTCTCATCCAAAACTAAATATTTCTTTTCTAATGAATTTACCAAAACTATTTATTCTGTTGTATGCAAACAATTCGCTAGCACTACATCTTCTTGGTAAACCTATAACAATCCGAAAGGCATTATTATATGCGACCTTCAACTGATTCAACTGATAAGCTCTGACACAGGCCCACAGTTGACTACAATAGGCATTTCCACAGTATGCCCTAAAAAGATTTATTTTGATCTCATGAGAACATTTAGAAAACTTTCTAGCCAGCATGTTGGCTCTGCTATACAAACTTCTGATTTGTCTTTGAACATCCTCATCATCACTTAAGCAATTAGTAATAAAGGCTCCCAAGTATCTATAACTTGTTACATATTTAAGTACAAAATTATTTAAATTCAACAATGGCAATCTTACAAGTTTCCAACCCTTTGGTGAAATGCACATACAAACAGTTTTCTTTACATTATACTTTATATCTAATTCACATGTCGTCTGCATAGATTAAATGGTTAACAATTTTCTTTTTCTGTACACAGCCAACATTAATCTTATAAAGTTTCACAGATATCTGGTCAATATAAACATTGAAAAGAGCGGGGGACAATAAACTACCTTGACGGACGCCATTGGAGACTGAAAAATAATTAGACTTAACCTTGTTCCATTGGACGCACATGACCTGATTACAGTACCAGAAAGCAAGAATACGAACAATGTATGACGGAACCTTACGATCAATTAGTATCTTAAATAATTTCAAATGTCTCACACGGTCATATGCTTTGGAAGCATCCAGGAAACAAACGAACATGGGACTTCCTCTAGAGCTGTATGTATGTAAAAACTGTTTGAACATAGATATGCACAAATCAGTCGAATGTTTCTGTTTAAATCCAAACTGGTTACTAGCTGTATCTAGAAATTCTTTACATCTTCTTAAAATTACCTTTTCTAATACCTTAGACATCATGGTAGCTAAAGCAATGGGACGGTAATTACTTTTATCATGCATGTCACCAGTTTTATTTTTGATAATCGGCACCAAAATAGTTTTCATAAAGTCTCCTGGAATGTATCCATGTACCAACATTGCAGTGAAACAACTTGCAAGCACCTTGTTAATACTTTGCCCTGCATATTTAAGATGTTCTGCACACACCCCATCATGACCACCAGCTTTACCTGTTTTCAAATCTGCAATACTTAAATATATATCTGTGGCACTGACTCTCATTGAATCATAAGTCTCATTACATGTTGGAATTATTTTAACACACTCATGGTAATCATGACCCTCATTAAAAATATCAAAATAATGTTGCTTCCACAGTTGTACAATTTGTTCATCACAATGTGCCTCTTCAATCCTATCAGTATTACCAAGTTTACCATTATTGATCTGTTGTATCTTTTTCCAAAACCCTTTAAAATTTTTATCATTGAGATCATTAGCCATTGCATCAGCCCTGATTTTATCTTCATTTCTTTTACACCATCTCAGAGCAGACTTAAATTGTAGCCTACTTCTATACATAGCATTAAAAATGATCCCATTACGAGGTTTACCTGTGTTACACCAGAAAAGAAAGGCTTCCCTGGCAGCCTCATGCTTCTCTTTCACATACATATTCCATCCTGGAATTTTATTATATTTAAAACCAGTGATGTGTTTTTCACCAATGGTGTCTCTTCCAGGTTTGAGCAGACACTCAATAATATTCTTATATAAACACTCTATATCAAAACAATGGAACTTCTTTCTACAGTTTAAGTCTTGACATTGTAATGCTTCCATAGAGAAGTTAATATCACTGAGGTAAGCCTCAGACACCTGGGTGTACTTTCTAATTAGAAATGGTGAAACTTTAGACCAATCAACATATTTCTTGGGTTCTCCTTGCATGGATTTACACTCCTGTTTGTTCTCATATTTACCATTGTGTGAGAACTCACAACCTATAGACATGGGTAAATGATCAGATGACACAAAATTCTTTAACACTGACACATCTCTTATATGGTTATACATTTCCTGGGTACAAATACAATGATCCAACCAAGATGTAATTCCAAGAGAGTGATTAATAAAAGTAAATACATTAGGCTCCCTATTCTTTTCCATATCAGCTATTATAAGACCTTCATCTTTACAAAACTCTTTCAATTCTCTGCCAAATTGACTCCTAAAGTCAGCATTAAAATCCCCGACAATACATACCATAGTTGTATCTACTTCCTGTACAATTGCAGTTAGCTTACCCAAATACATCAGAAACTTTTCCTCATTATCCTTACAAAAATATGGCAAATATACATTAAGTAAACACATAGTATGGTCTCCAATCTCAATACACAAACCTAAGATACGATCGTCATTATATTGCTTGACTTTCACCTTATATAGTAATTTTTTACTCCACAAGAAAGCAAGTCAACCGTATGGTCGACCTACTAATATATCTTGTTCACAATCAACCGAAGAAATACCAAAGCCATTAAAATTTTCATGGATATTATTCAATAGACTTAAATCCTGTTCAAGTAACCATGTTTCTTGCAAGGCAATTACATCATGATTCGCACACAGTATTCGAATCTCATCAATGGAACTTTTTAAAGATTTACAATTAAAAGTGGTAAAATGGAAGGGATTGAATGTGGTAAAATTAAAATTTTCAAATCGACTTTGGTACAAGTATAGTCTACACAACCTAAAAATGTCACAAATACTAATACCAGGAATGTCCCAGTGGCCAATGTTTATATTTATTTATTTTTATTTATTTTTCATAGTAGCCCTTTACTAGGCACCCTTGTGGCCACATATCAGGTCTAAGCAGCTGGTCACGTACATGGATATTTCCTCTGATGAGAAATGAACAATACCCACTATGACCGGTTCTCAACTGTTCCGGCTTAACGTTCAGACCACCAGTGACATATCTCAGATAATCTGAGAGATATTCTGAGGTGGTTTCCTCATGCAGTCTAGTTACAAACACACCCACACATTTGGGCTTGACTCCAGTCTCTGGTCTGCCATGGTTTCTCACATCACTAGTTTTAATCCATGCAGTTCTCTTGGTACCTTGGATAGCATAACTGGGTCTCCCCTCTGAGTTCTGACTACCATTATGTCTAGCATTAGGTACATAACTATAGGTCTCCCTAATACTAGGCCATTGTCCCTGTTGTCCATTAACACTGGGAGGAGGGGTATTAATGCCCTGCTGACCCAAAGTTACCACGCTCCCACCAGTCAATGGAATCACTGAAGTGTTACTCCTACGTTGACTACCATGGGCATGTTGGGGATATGTGTGCACAGTACTTCCTTCAACAGCTCCCCTATGGCTATGACTACTATGGTGGCTGCTGTCACCCGCCGCGACCAATGGCGTTGCCATTGGTACAGTGTCACTATCACCGGCACTTTTCCTGTTATCACCCGCCGCGACCAATGGCCTTGCCATTTGTACAGTGTCACTATCACCGGCCTTTAACTGCCTCGAATTATCACCTTCCAGGACCAGTGGTAAAGTGTCACTCTCACAACAATTATCACGGGCCATTGACTGCTTAGGCTTTTCACCCGCCACAACCACTGGTAACGTGCCTCTATTACAACAATTATTATCTCCTGTACTTGACTGCTTAGTGTTTTTATCCGCCACACTCATTGGTAAAATCCGGCCCCGACTACCACTTTGATGGGGGCTGCCATCTTGGCTAACACTAACAGCGTCCAAATCTCGCTCACACTCTTCTGTCACGTGCTCAGAAGTTTGTGTGCACGATGAAGTCACAAAAACTTTTTGCGGACTTGTCTCCTTTTTTGCCACACAATCTAAACTGTCCTTAACTAGTTCCATCTCCTCTTTCAGCTCCTTACTCAGCTTATGCACCAGCTTGAGTGACCTTATATCCTGTTTCATTTTGTCTAAGTCCTTAAGTAGGCTACATATATCGAAGTCACTGACGTTTAATGGGGGCAACATGCCTAGATTTTCAGCCACAAATATGAGAAGCTTACCGGTGTCACACGCATGCAACATTTCCATAATGTCCTGAATCTCCATGGCCTTCTTGCCCGGGCCTCTCCTCATTTTATTCCTCCCTCCATCAGGAACTAATCTCAAGTAATGAGGATACAAAGTCTTTTTTGCCAGGGTCACGCACTCCTCGGCGTAAAAGTCAGCACACAATCTCTTAATAACATCCTGAGGCATGGTATCCATTCTGTACGTAATAAAGGCTAAAAGTTCATTCACAATAATATCAGGTATGTTAGACTCCAACTCACTAGGTTGTTCCAGGGACTTTTCAGCCTCTCCACAAGCAGTGTCCACATTTGCAGTCGCCTTTTCTTGTACAGTGACCCCTTGCCTGTCTGAAGCGGTGCTTCCACCATACTCCTGTCCGGCATCACATGTCGGGTTGCCCGGTACATTTATGTTTATCTCAGTGCCATTAATAGAGTATCTCCGTTTTGGGCTTGTCTGGCTAGCAGATTCATCGGCACTACGGTGGCCAATTTGCTCAAAAAGAAGGCTACGGTCATTTTGGCCGTCCTGTAACTCCACAGCCTCACCAGCCTCATAGGACTCTCCCTGCCTGGGGTCTTGGTTCTCACTCGGCATGCTGGCCCACACCAATCACGTGTGTCAGTGTGTATTGCAGTATGGCGCGAAATGGCGGTATTGACAACTTTTGTCAGTGTGGTAAACTTGTCTCTAAGGCAGTGAAATAGTCTCACCATTATCCCACAATGGTCACAAGGTACCAATAAACACAATTTGGGCACAATATTACACAGATATGCAGTATTCTTGGTTATTATTGGCAATATATCGGAGCCGAAATCCAGGCAATGTCAAAACATACGCGCATGCGTACTAAAAGCAACTCATTACATCTCATTGGAAGAACTTTGATTGTCGATCTCCTCTAACAACTCATTACAACTCATTGGAAGAACTTTGATTGTCGATCTCCTCTAAACATTAGTCTAAGCCGATGATGTGTAGTTGTGTGTTCTAGGACCCCGAAAAATTCATGAAATGTGATTGAATTACAGTTGGGAACGGCCAAGTATATGTCTTGTACAAGTTCATACGATGCATGGCACTGGGGGTAAAACGCCCAAACCGCATTTGGGGCAAAACGCCGAGGGGCCTTCTTGCCCCAGATTCTGTTCTCAATGTTATTTGCAATAGGCTAAATTCCTTTTGGGATGCGTCCTTAAATATCATGTTACTGATTTATTTGTGACTAATTACTTGCATGGTAAGTTCTCATCAGCCATAGCCGACACACGCAGTAAATATTTACAATTGAGGCCTTCCTTTACTCAGACCAGCTTAGGAGATACTATTTACGGTGGGGGGTGCGGGGCGTTTTGCCCCATCCCATCTTATAATCTTGTGGCCTAGTAACAGACATAGGCCTACATTGCTGGTCTGCCAAGACCCCTTTAAAGTTTCTGTTCCAGTAGTTTATATACACCTTATGTTAAATCGCCATTATTTGGACGTGACCTCTTGTGCCTTTAAGGCCAATAATGTACCAGGGTGTCTTAATGTGTGACTTGAAATAATTAAGGCCAATATTTTATGACTTGAATGAAAATCATCTGTTTATGAAAACAAAACAACTTTAGAGCGCCACAAAGTATTATTTGCTCATAGGTAAAGCAGGGGTACACATTTTTGGGGCCATGAACAACAAATAGATGTGAAGATCAATATGTTTCTTAACTGTAAAAGAAACACCATGAAAATTAAAGGGTCGGGTTTTTGTGCATTTTGTGGGGGATACTTCTCAAAAACAAACAACAAAAGTGAATATTGTTTTCTTTGATTCCCATAAATACTTCTATTAAGTTAGCTGTATTCCTAGCAATATTATCTGAAACAAATGTCGTATAATGACAAATATGAGGCCTATCTCAAAAGACCTAAAGGTTAGTTGTAATTTTCTTTGGGTTTTGAATTATTGCTGTGTGAAGTTGACAGTCCACTTTATCAAATGAAAATATGAACAAAGTTCATTTTTGTCTATTTCTAAAATCTATATTACATAAATGAAAGAGACTATTCTGAAAATAGTATATTTTGGATAATATTGTTATAAATGAAAATTAACAATTTTCACAGTTTTGTCATTTGCCTTTATGAAATTAAAAAAAAAAAAAAATAGAAAATCCGACTCTTTAATTATCAATGCATTTATATGAAAAATAGGCAATACCAAGTGTCAGTATATGCGCTAATGAATAGTTCATGACTTTATCACCCCCTCCCCCCCCCCAAACAAAAGTATACTTTAGCTACCTTTGAAGCAATAAGTTGTACTTAATAGATCTCAAAGTTAGCTTTCTTAATAAATGGTCACTTTTACATAAAGTCTTGAACACTATGGATTACCTATTTGAGTGCAAGCTAACACTACCTGTCATGTAGTCCGTAGTTTGTATAATTATCTTGACTAGTCCAGTTCTAAGCCCAATGGGTCCTTTTAATATTAATTGTGGTCTTTTATTTTTATTTGTTAATCTGTGGCTTCAAATGTTACATTCAAGGTAATATGCATGGGCCAGGCCTGGGCTTTAAGTGTTAATGAGGTTTTCTGATGTATGACACCTTCACAACATCACTTGTTGCACATTTTCAATATATACAGTTCGTTTTATGTATACATTCGATGTTGTGTTATTACTCTTTAGTATGAATAGGCGAATCTAAGAAAATTAAGATTTAGGCGTATAGAGAAGGTATTTTATTGAGAGGACTTATGTTAAGTACATATAATATGCTGCTTATTATAAAACAAAAAGGTCTGTATAAGTTTGATTCTTGCAGACTGGAAGAATCATTGATATGCAGTACACACAGTATTAAGCCTTGCACTACACGAGTGGGATAATTGCGCCACTGTTTCTTCACGACGTGCTTGAAGTGATATTAATGTTAACAAGGCGATGCAATTGCTTCCGGAGCTTTAACTCTTCCAGTGCCAAGGTTCAGATTTATTTAACAGCTTTCTTGTGTGCACTTTTGGATCACGGCTCCAAAAGCGCCATGGAAAAAGCTATTGACTTAAACCTTTCTTTAATCTAAGCATTTGCATGTGGCAACAAAAATGAAAGTTATTTTTACAAGAAATATTAATCTGGCATCATTATAATAATTAGAGCAGTTCAACTTCAGTCGTAACTGACACTGAAAGAGTTACTAAATGTGATCATTTATAGTTCTATTTGCGCTTTAAATTTTTACGTGACAAAGCTTTAAAAAGTAGTGAGCATCCTGGCCTGATTCTCGATTTCATGAGGTGTTCATTCTGGTAACAGGGGCAAAAGGCCCATTTACGGGGAAAAGCGCCCCGGGAGGGCCTTTTGCCTCAAGCATGAGGCAAAAAGCCCCTTTTAAGCAAAATCTTTTTTCTTCTAACTAACTCACAAATGCTAGAGTTTTTACCGAAGTTTCAGGTTAGAACATAAAGTTCTAACAACTTAATCACATCCCTGACACACATCAAATTTTAAAACTGAAAGACTATGATTTACGAGAGGAAAGTTCTTAAGGGGGGCGTTCTGCCCCGGGCTACCCTACCTTTTTAAATCCCTGTCGAAGCTGCCGCCCATATTAATGGGAGTGTACACATGCATGTAGCCTTGGGTGTATCATTTTTTGAGGTAAAGTTCATTTTATATCTATACGCGTAGACCAGAATAGATTAGTATCCCACACGGGGGATATCATTACTTTTGTTTAATATATGTACCAATATATATATATATATATATATATATATATATATATATATATATATATATATATATATATATATATATGTGTGTGTGTGTGTGTGTGTGTGTGTGTGTTAAACGTATTAATTAACGTAAAGCGAAACAAAAATAAGGTTTAACAAAACAATGATTTTTTAATCAAAATTTCAACACTGTGGCTTTTTTATGGTATACAGCTGCAGACCTTTCCGATGCGGCGGGGTGTCCAGGATTTTTTAGGGGCCGTGGATACGCAAAAATTCTACGTCCTTCATGTAGAATTCATTGGGTTTTCTTCTGGAGTTGTCAGGGAGCATCCTGCCTTAAAGGTTAATCAGAATAGTCGCTCACATATGTAACTGTCACTTGCTTTTTTATGTGTACCTATATCTTGGACGTATCACAGGAGTACCCTGACCTCTGACATGTTTTCAGGGAGCAATAGCACATTTGGTATAATTTTCGTGAACATGAAACATTTCAGGAAAAAAAATAATAACAATAAACAACTAAGTGCGGGCACATTAAAATATGATAAAAGGAAATAGGAACAAAAGTGCTGTACTTTGCTATAATTTTCGATGCGGGCAAATCAAAATGTGATATAAAAAAACATAGAAACAAAAGTGCTATACTTCTCCAGAACAAAGGGCCAATAACACACTGTTGTGAGCATCCCCCCCCCCCCCCCCGGCGCGTGTAGCCCCGCACGTTAAATCCAGGCTTGCAGGTTCTGTTGTACAGTCCCACAGTAGTCTCCTATATTAATAAGTCCTACACAAACTGAAAAAAAATTATATTATACGACTGCCACTCAATCAAATGACCTGCGGACGGAGCGAACAAGAGAGACAAGGTTCATCGACCTGAAGGTCTGCCCTCTCTGACATTAAAAATACCAGTCCAGATGGACTTATAATGGGAATCTACCATGCTCTACTCTGTGCGATGATCAGATGCAAAGTGCTTGACATGTTATACAATTATGCCAACTCGGGAATGAGTTATCACCCAACCATCAGAGATAAGTTCAAACGCACCATCATGCAGGCAGCGTATATTGAAAAATCTCATGGTAAGTTTTAGGTTTCCTTGGTCGATTGAGGCTGTCAGCCGAGGTAAATTCCCGAAACGATGCTGATCCAATATATCTTATACAGCAATCTCCTTACGAGGTGATAGGGTACAACAGAATAATGATTGATCGTATTCTTAATCCATATATCAATTGGTATATGTGTATCATTTGTTTCGTACATAAGAACAGGTACAAAAATCAGAGCGGTGCGAAAAAAAAAGTGTGATAAATAAATATAGATTCAGCAACGAGCTATAGCGTCAATCAGCTCTTTGATTACATATGATTAGAACTTTAAAATGTGTATGTACCTTGAACACACTTTATGAGCTCAACTATACTCTCGGCTTCCTGTTTATATTAAGCAGACATTTTAACAACTTCGTTTTTAACGACAAGCGGTAATTCATTACCCACCTGAATGAGAGAGAATATTTTCTGGTTATGCAAAAAATTTACAGCGTAATCTTCCATCTACATTCTACCATCAAGATAAGCACCTATGTATAGTGTGATTTTAAATATTTACACATTATGTACAGTCTACTAACAGTAACACATGTTAAAATGTGAGCGAAGATAGGAGAAATTAATATGAAACACGGCGAACCTTTGTGGATTTTAATTTATACTACAGTGGATATATTCAAATTACAGAAAGTAATTGATCCATATTTGTTGTGCCTGTGTTACTACTATGTATTTTACATCCCAGTTGGTATTTAAGGTCACGGAATGTTGAATTAGCTGAGGTACAATTTAAACAAGTGGCATTTGTCACAAGTGACCTTATGACAAATGCCACTTGTTTAAATGACTATTGAGTTTTAACCAACTTCTAAGCGTATGAGGTTTTTCAGTTACTAAAATGTCACCTCTGTTGATTAGTTGTCTGACGTGCTTGAGGGAATTCGATCAATTTTAGAGTTTCGTCTTTTTAATTATGCCTTCGAGGCAGTCTTTAAATTACTTCAAAAGTGTTCCCTTTTTATAGAGCTTCATCGCAGATCGTTTTAAATTTTTTTATGGGAAAGTTTTTTTTTCCTGTGGCTGAATTTACAATTCCATCCACACTTTTTCATGTGCAAAAACAAATTTCTCCAATTCTTCTGGGACTGCTGTATAATACAAATTTTACTTCTTGCTAACTGTGAGTTTTCTTATTTTTTTCTTTTTCTAACTCAGCTTAAATTATATATTTCATCCTTTAATCTTACCTGATTCTTTTATTTTACTTTCCTTTCATCCAAGACTTTTTCCTTTATACGTTTCTTTCCCTCTCAATCATGCTACAAGTTGTACTCACTAACATTGCTCTCGTTTGGAACACCCAACACAACATCTTTTACATGTATGTCCACCCGAGTAGCCTAGAGAGTAGAAGGAACAATTTGTGGTTTAAGCTGGGCAAACAGTACAGGCGCAAACCCTTTTGCGCCTGTACTGTTTGTAAACTTACTAGTTTTGTCTTATGGATGTTCGATGTTCATATTAAGCACGTTCAGAAAGACATTTCTCATGCACATCTGTTGCATAAAATCCCCAACTGCAATGATTATAAACACTATTTCGGTACATTTAGATCATCACACAAGACTGCTTTTGGGGAGAAGAATGCTGTATAGTAAGATAATGAATGTAGAATAGTATTGCAAAAAAATCATTTTTCGTTCAACTGACCTTTAACTGGTTATATAATCTAATTCTATATGAACTTAATCTTCCCTCCCGCGTGTACCAAGTAGAGGTCAGTTTTCCACAAGGGTTAAAGCGCTTCTTCCCCAAGTAAATCCCCAAATTTCACCGAAACACAGGAATGAAACTTCGAAACATCAGAAAGGGAATTTAAGATGCAGAAATACCTATGGATTGGATATAAAGAGACATTTAACCACGGCACCTTACAAAACGAATAGGCTGGCATGTCTGGCCGTAAGATTTTATATATTTTCAATAAAATGGAAAAACACAAAGGAAATGAACGATAGCCAAACGATAATACCGTGGCTGAACGAAGTTTTTCCTCCTATGTGTGCTCTTTGGTCCACCGAAGACCGCGTGCTGGCAATCAGTGGGGCCGGGTTTATACTGGGCTGTTTTGTCCAGTGTGACAGATCTCCTTTTTTTTCATTTCCGTCTCACCATTGTGACATATAGTGGCCATGTGAAATTGAGCAACTATGAATATTCAAGATCGGCTTTTGTTTTCGTGCTGAACGAAACGAAGAGATTTGAACTTCGCCGAGAAAAGCCACACAGGTTTCTTTCTCCACAGATTGTGTTTTCACACAGTGATGTACGTCAGTGTTTGGACAAGTTTGTACTTCAAATTCCAACTCGCAATGGAGTGAAATAAGGAACTTAAATAAGTTTTGAACTATGTAGGGGGAAACCCCGTCCATACTGAACTATGGAAGAAAATCAACAACACTTACAAACAGAGTTTGATCTCAGCAAGGAAGTCTTTTCCTGCATCTCTCAACCACTTGATATGTTTATCCGGAAGAAAGACAGTGTATGTGTCGTGCAATCGGGCAATAAGATCGCCAATCAAGACAAAGTAGAGTTTTGTATGGAAAATTCCGAAAATACACGCAAATTCTACCGCAAACTACCATGCAGGACCATCTTCATCTAGGTAAGATACTGAGAATGTTACAGAGAATGCAAATGCTCCTATTTTCCAGTTTTTGCTCAAGCCATGCGGATGATGAGCCAGATGTAATCAGTTTACACAACAGTCTGCCAAAGGTAAGGAAGATTTCAACATAACTTTGCAACTGTTGACCGAGAGACTTGCAAATGGACGATGATACGCTGGAAGATGCGGGGATCAATGGCGTCAAGGTTAGACTCCCGCAAATGGTTCAGATTAGGCATGCCAGCACAAGCACTGACAGCACATGGCAGAGTACAGCCAAGCAAGCTACTGATCAGTTGTTTGATGAAAGCCACCAAGAGTCGCATCTAACAGTAAAAGTACATTTTATGATACATTGTTAATTACATATGGATGAAAGAACAGTTTTGTTTAATGAAGTGTCCGAGTATTGTATGAACTCTACTCTAATGAACAACAATCAGAAATTTACATACCTTATGACTGTTGAAGGCCCAATCATCAAATAAACTGCAAAATTGTGTCATATAGCCTTGAAGAAACGAAACCTGCTACTGTATCCTGCATAAATTATATCTACCTTCCATTACATGCCTGTACAACTACAATATATATTGCATAAATACCCACCTGGGCAAGTGGTCCAATCACTTCGATAAATAATCACAGAGGCCATAAAATGAACTCATATATGTGGACTATATGACACATAATACATTACTGAATGAATTTGTGTATTCCTAGACATTTCAAGCTTCATATTTAGACACGATATGTTAAGTTTGTTTCTTTGTTTTTTTTTTTTTTTGTTTTTGTTTTTTTTTTTTGTTTTTTTGTTTTTGCTTTTTAGTAGTCTGATTCGATAAGTAGTCACTTACACATTTGCCATTAAATGGACTCACTTTTGTTTTTACAAGTACATGTGGATTTTGCTATGTGGACTGATGGACTCTTTACCATAACTAGATGCATTTGTATTTTTACTAGACCCTTAAAGTTTTTTCTCTCTCTCTCTCATTTATAGTCTTAGAGGTGCTGTAATTAGCTTTGATCTGTTGGTGTCTATTTGGCTGATATTGTTCACAGTGTGCTATCTTACAAAACAGCCACCAGATGGCACCAGTGTACCCAACGTACCTGTATGCTCAGGTCCATTTTTTTCGAAAAATGAAATGAATAACTTTCAAGTGTTGCACACTACTTTAGCATTTACATATATGGACATATATGGAAATACTCCTCTGATGACCTGCAGTCTTGCACTTTTTAAGGAAGTGTTTCTATAAATACTCTTAAGTATATCAATGTACCAATGTGTCAACACAAACAATTTTTTGTTTTAAAAGCTTCTTTCGTTCTGTCTTTATGATAGAAAATTTGTCCAAATTCTTTTTTGGACCCTGAAATACACAGAAACTCGAAACATAGGCGAAAGTAGCCCTATGAACGAAATCGATCTTTTTGTGGAAGAAAAGAGATATTGGAAATTAAGCAATTAGGGGCAATGGAGATGGAACAAAATAACATTAACATGAATTCAATAAATATTTTCCTTGGCAGATGATCCAAAGCTAAGCAAAAATACTGATATGGGTTATCAGCATTTTCAGTAGTCAGTGACTTTGGTGGTCAGTGGGAATGGGTTCGTATCTACCAGAATATGAGGACAATCATAATGCTGGTTGCCCCTGTGCCCTGAGTTCCAGTCTTTAGCTGCGTGGTTGATGGGTCTTGGCCCTGCTGCTGACGCGCCAAGATGGGTGCTTAGCGCGGTATGCGGTGGTGGTTGACTGGGTCTTTTCTGCCGCATAATGGGGCTGGAGCATAGGGGTCTTTAAGACATTGCAAATTACTCATATCTTTCAAAGTGCAAATAATTTGTAATACCTATTTTCGATTTGTTTGGTAAAGGTTATTCTTTTCGTTTAATTATAGGTTAAATGTTTCTTTGGGGCTCCTTAAATGTGTAGATTTAATTTGCTATTTGTAGTTTGTTTACGTAATGCATTTTATGTTTATTTTACGACCTATCTATTTTATCACATATTTTAGGTTATTTATATTCTGGACCACCGCTGAAATGAATTGAAGATCATTTGGTGCTATCTATGATTCATTTTATCAATGTATGAGTTTATTATGCATTGTGAATCTGAATGAAATCAATGAATCAATGTCGTAAAGTAGGTAATGTTTTGGGCACATAAGGTCACATGCAGAGGACATTAAAGTATGAACATGTAATTTCTGCCCTGTCACTAGATTCCCTGATTTCTCATCAAAGAGGAAATGTATAAATAATTGGGCAAATGGCGCACCTGATTATAAAATGTGAATGATGGTTAAAATGCACATTTCCCTTGTCATTCTGTGTCCTTGTGACATTTATTATCAAATGCGATTTTTCCAAGACTGTAGAACAAAAGTCTATGAAATGCAAAACATCAAGTATAAAATTTAAGTACCTGCCGTGCGTTGGTAGAATCAACTCTTCTCTACAAGAAGACAACAGCAGAATAATATACTGAAATAAGAATATAATAAATAAAAATACATTGTATTGTCACGGAACATTTTTTTCTTTCAATTTTAAAAACGACATTGCAAAGATTATAGCTCTTTGCTGTAGGAAAACTACTTAGAATTCGTTAGAAGAGTTCCGTGTACATGCAATTGACGATATTGAATATGTCCACCTGCTGTCAACAAGAACTAGATGGCGATCAGTGACTGCAAAACCCTCGGCCAGGACGGAGAGACGCGTAGGTGACAACAATATCCCTCCAGTAGGTCAAGGCTACTTCTGTTTGACCTAATGACAAAGCTTTGGTGCAAATGCAATGAGCAGAGATATCATGGCAAGGCCACTTTTCTTTAATGTAGCACTGTGAAGTAAATATGTGACCCAGTGACCTAGTTTTCACTAGGTGTGTGAAGCATCCTTAGCACCAACTGTCACAAATAATTGATGAAGCTACATTCAATATTTTTTTTAGATATTGTGGTAACGGTGTTTTTTCTTCAATGTAGTACTGTGATCTAAATATGTGACCTTATGACCTACTTTTCGATAGGCGCCTGAAGTATCTGAATGGTCCTCTGTGATAACAGCTTGGTCTCTGTAAGGCGAGTATTTTCCCTTAAATGCAGCACTATAACGTACTATGTGACCCAGTGACCTAGTTTTCACAAGGTTTCTGAGGCATCTTTAGGACCAATTGTAATAAATAATTGGTGCAGCTACAATGAGTAATTTAATATTTGAAGGTATCATGGTATGGCCATTTTTCTTCAATGCAGCACTGTGAACAAAATATGTGACCCAATGACCTGGTTTTCAATAGGCATCTGGGGCATTCTTAGGACCAACTGTCATAAAGAATTGATGAAGCTTCATTCAATATCTTTTTAGATATTGTGTTAACGCCGTTTTTTCTGCAATGTAATGCTGTGACCTAAAAATGAGACCTAGGGACTTATTTTCTTTAGGCACCTAAATCACCTCAATTAACCCCTGTGATAAAAATTTGGGTTGAGGGATAGGAACTAGAGGGTTGCGCAAACAACCCGAGCTCAGCTGACCTAAGCTTGTTCACAAAATCAAAGTTGCGACTGAATAGACCTGTGTTGAGCTTTTGCTGTGTGTATATGACATTTAGAAGAATTTGTTAATTTGCCACATAAAAAAAAAACAAAGTTTCAGCCTAATCTGAATGACAATTCTGGAGAAGAAGCCAAATATATACCAAAGGCATATCAAACAAGAAGCCTGTGTGAACAGCTCATGCTCAGCTGACCTTGAAATTCATCACACTAGTGACCCTGTGATCTTGAGAACAGGATACAGGTCACTCATTTACTCTAAGTTTGGCTCTCACACAGTATCACCATCATATCAACATCACTGTCTAAGCACGAATATATTTCAGTGATCATGTTAGAAAACTTCATAAATGTGACTTCATGACCTTGTAAATGAGGCCAAGGTCACTCATGTACTGGCTAAATATGGACTGTACAGAGGGCCGCAGCCATTTGCAATTTCAGTCATGTCTGAAATAGTTATCAAGTGAACAGAACAATTTGCATAAAGAGTCCCTGTGACTTTGGGTATAGGCTAAAGGTCCCGCAAACCGTGTCTGAATGTGGCCTGCATAGAGGACCATCATTCTCTGCAATATCGAGTTCCCTGCTCAAATACAGTTTAAAGTTATTAAATAAAGAGTAAAATTATAAAACTGACCTTGTGACTTTCGAAAAGACATCAAGGTCATTGACACGCTAAAAGAAGTCTAGCTCTTATAGCAGAGATGCACTATATTCACCATCAAAGTCCTGGCTCCAAAATTTCCCAAGTTGTCGACTGAACAGTGAACTTCATGTAAATGGCCCTATTACCTTGGGTATGAGGACAGGCCACCTGTGTAGTGTCCAAGTGTTACATTCATACCCAGGAGTGTTTGGTTTAATTTCAAAGCAATCTAATTATCAGTTTCAGAATAAAATGATATTTTTAAGATTTGCCCCCCCCCCCAAAATAATTATAATGATAATAAATCCAAACATCACTGGAGCATGACCATTTAAAGTACTTTGGTAGAAACCCACCACAGTATACACCCATGAAGTCTGAAGTGAATCTTGCCACTTGTTTTGGAGAAGAAGTCAAAATTGTGAATTACCATTACGATTCCCTTTGCCTCGCATAGAATAATCCACAAGAATGTGTGAATTCAGCTGTAAATACCGAAATTGAATAAAAAAAACGTCTTAATTATCAGGGGTTCACAGTAACATCATGTAATGAAAAATTTGGACCCTCCCACGAGGAACATTTCTACCAAGTTTCAGCGAATCTAAGACATAGTGTGGACAAGATGTTGAAAATAAGGAAAAGGCACAATTTAAAGAAGAAATAAAATCGCAGAGAATTATCACCATTGAAGAATTATGGTCTGGGGTCGCCAAAAGTATGCCCATGCAGTTTTAAACCAATTGGCTGAGTGGTTCCAGAGATGACTTTTTTTAATTTGACCAAAAATGAACAAAAAAAAAAATTTTAAAATCTAAAATTCACTGAAGCATGACCATTTATTCTAACCTCACAGAGGCCCACCCAAGGTATATCTCCACCGAGTTTGAAGAAGATCCGGCGACCGGTTTTGGAGAAGATGTGAAAAAGGTTCCTTACCATTGCAAGCAAACTGCTGCGCCAACTCTTGAACAAATTAAGATCTAGGGATCCTGAGAGGTGTCCCGATGCAATTTTGAAGCAATTGGCCATCCTGTTTCGCAGAAGATTTATTTTAGATCTGCCCCAAAAAGAACAAACAAATCATTAATTAAAAAAATAAAAAACAAAACAAAACACTGCAGTGTGCCTATTTGAACAAACTTGGTAGAGACCCATTCCAGGAACATTCCCACCAAGCTTAAAGTGAATTTGTTTGACGGTTTCATAGAAGAAGTCGAAAATGACAATAAGGAGTACAATACTATTTGACTTGCATAGTAATCAATCGGAAAGGTATTTTCACGGGTAAGTACTCGAATTGAAAAAATCAATAAAAATAAAAAAAACTGCAGAAGTGCCACGTGGTGAACAACTTTGTTTGACCCTATCACAAGAAACATGTGAAAATGTTGAACATACTGAAAACACACAAAAAATCATAAAGAATAGGGAAAAAATGCAGCACTATCTGGTGAACATATTAAGAACTAGTAGTCCCTAGAGGCCTTTCTGTGTGATATAAAATCAATTGGATTTTAGGATTTGCCGACAAAACTACAAAAAACAAACTTAAAATATCCAGAAATCACTAGAGCATGACCATTTAAACAAATTTGGTAGAAACCCATCCCAGGTACATTCCCGCCAAGTTTGAAGTAAATCTGGCGAACGGTTTCGGACATGAAGTCGAAAATGTGCACAAGCATTAGAATACCCTTTGACTTGCATAGTAATCAATAAGAAAGTTGCATTTACCAACTAGAATCCGAACTGGGAAAAAAATCGTTACAAATCAGAAATCCAAAGCAGTGCCACGTGGTGTACAACTTTGTTCGGCCGTTTTACAAGGACCTATCCAGGAGGTTTCAGCTGTATCTGAGCGTTGGTTCTCGAGAAGAAGTTGAAAATAGCAAAAGCACACAAAAAATCATTAAAAAGTTGAAAAAGATTGTAGCGCGACCTGGTGAAAAAAGGTAGGGACTAGGAAACCCTAGGTGTGCCCTTGTGTGATATTAAAGCAGTTGGATGAGCGGTTTTGGAGAAGATTTTTTAAAATTTGCACCCCCCCCACCCCCACCCCCCACCCCCCAAAAAACCATAATAAAATCCGAAAATCACTGAAACGGGACCATTTGAACAAGCTTGCTGCAGACCCACCCATGCTACATTGCCATCAAGTTTGAAGTGAATCTGGCAGACAGTTATGGAGAAGAATCGAAAACGTGAACTGTGTACGGATGGACGACTGAGCCGCATAAAAGCTCAGCCTGACAAGCAAGTCAGCTGAGCTGAAAGCACCAAATTGTGATATATGATTGTATAATATCTACAAGTACAACACGAACGAAAAATAAATGATGGATCAAAATTTCAAGCCCCTCCCGCCACACGGGCATCAATGTTTTCTGCATATGGGCGTTTATGCGTGTAATACAACTACCGAGACTGTGTTGCAGGCAGCCGACCTCGTTTGAAATGCAAAATCAAGTGGACTATTTGGTCTGCGCATTTAGTCCATTTTTCTATTCACCGACGACCTTGGAAAGTTGATCGATAGCGTATGCCCGTATCGCAACACTGAAATGAATGACGCACTTGTGCGGGTAGACAGGTGTGACGTCACGCCAGAGCCAACAATAGCTGGCCGGGCTCAGAAAATGTTGAGCTTGAATGCCCAACTTTAAACTTCACAGAAGTGCCTATTATAGATTTTCAAAAAGTGTATCTATGACTTTAGGGCAACAACATTGATAATTTTACCGTAATTAGAGCTTGTAATTTCACCTTTAAATGATAGTATTACCTGGGGAGGTGTGTGTGTCGCAGTAAACGGGTTACTCTTGTCTGTACAGTGTACACCATACAGTGTCTTCCTGGTACGGAGTTGTTGGCGTGGCTCTTAATACTGTCTGGTGACTGGACGGGTCACGGTGTGGGACTCTTAAGTCTTGACCGCCAAGGCAAACCTGTCTAGAACTACACAACCACAGATGGTAGACGGCATGGCAGATCGCAACTACAATGCGTTTCCAATGCACGATGTCATTAACTGTTTCCATTGGCTGCTTTATGGGTACTTTGCAGAAGAAATTACCAACAAAGAAGCAGATAAAGCAGTATCCCTGATGAAAGACAAACTGGAGGAACATTACGAATATATAGCGTCTCTCTCCAACCCGGAAAAGATCCGAAAGTTGTTCAGTGTCTTGGAGGACAGGGGCGTCATTGCAGCGAATGAAACAGAACAACTGCACTGGCTTCTGAAGTGCATTCCATGCGAACAGTTGCTCGAGAAGCTATGTGAATATGAGGATGAACGCCCCGTTATGCTACCCCAACAGCAAGAGACAGTGAAAGACACGTTTATAGGACGAGAGGAGGAAATACGCCAATTGAAAGATGCGATTGAAGCTGAGGAGGACCAGACTATAGACACGGGACCAGCTGTATGCCGTCGGGTAACCAGGGTTACTGGGGTACTGATTGAGGGTTTTTCAGGAATAGGAAAAACTAGTCTTGCTAAGCAACTTGTCAGCAGATTCAACAGAAAACACAGGCTTTACTTGGTGGATCTACGTGGTCGGGCTGCTGTAGAGAGCATTTATTTGGCGGTGATGGATGCACTTAATGTCCCTGCCAAAATTTACCAACCACATCGTTTATTAGAAGCACTCATGGCACTGGACGAAGGTGAGATTTTGAAAACGAATGCATTGTTTTTTATATGGATGCGAAGTCAGGCGTACCGTTCTTTGGGGTCACTGTCATTATTTTGTCTGTTTGTTTATGCGGGACTTTTTGGAAATCGAAACTGAAACTTCTAGTTTACTGCTAGGGTCCTATTAAATCTCTGCCTCATACTGGCGTCATTGCATTTGGGAAGGCGTAATTTTTTTTCATATTAGTGTTATCTGAATGGACGCATGGGTGTCTACGCTGATACGACCCAGTTTGTGGAATGCAGAACCGGAAGCGTACAGGTAAATGATCACTCGTGTTATTAGCATTCAGTAGAATAATACTACATGAAAATACACTGGCGGAGTCATTAATAAAGTGAGAAAATGGTCGATCCAGGTGATATTGCTCGAGGTGTGACAAAAGTATGTGTATTTAACATGTTGGTCAAACATAAAATCGGAAGCACACATATCATTTGAAGCAAAAAAAAAATAAAAATAATAATTTGACTGTGGTTTGTAAACCCACTCTCAGGAAACCATCTTTACCAATAGGCAATGGCACATTCCAGTCTCCACAGTATTGTATATGTGCTTTGCAAGCATACTCATCGATAAAAGTTTGACGAATATCAAATGCATTTATAAATTCTGTGTTCTTTTGTCGCCTGGAGCGATCGTACTAAGGTAAATAAATAGAAGTAATAATCTGAACAGTAGCATATGTTGCATTTGTTATTGCAATTGCATTAGTCCGATTACTATCTACTTTAAGCCCATAGGAGCTAAAATAAGGAGAGCGCTTAAAAAGAAAAGTAACACCTCCAAATGGGTGTCTCTTATAATTGGCACCAGTAAAGGACATGCTAGATTTGGGAAAATACCACAAACTTTTCTTGAGATCCTAAGTTATTAGACACTTGACGAGGTGTAGCAAGCTCGTCTGGATTCAACCATTTTATCTGTAAACTCATAATGTCACTAGAAATGAAACGTTCTAAAATATAACTAAGATATTGAACAAAGCCCAATTAAAACTTTCACAAACTTAAAAGGAAGTATCAGTGTCATTTTTGGTCCTGACAGAAGTCTCAGATACCAGGCCAGAATCGCATGTGGTTTTTGATATGTTGTTGTTGCCCACAGCATGGATAATGAACCGACAGGGAGAGTGAAAAGTATTGTCTGTGGGGCCTTGTGCATTCATGTGCGCTGTATCCCTGTATGTGTGGAGTGGGATATGACTGGATTGACGCCGGTTGCGGCCACCTCGCTTGAGTTCTGAATACTATATTTACATGACCCTAATATACTAGTTTTGAAATATCGTTGCTGGGTCCAGAGCAAAGCCAATAACTAAAAAAAAATCATCTATCCATTGTATCGTTATACTTTCAGACAGCGTATTGCTGCTCGACAACGCAGATGACGTGTTGGACCTACACTGCAAAAATACTTGTAGAGAACCGTTTCTGCAGTTACTAAAACAAATTTTAACCTTGAAAAACAAACACCTTAAGGTCATTATTACCTCGCGCTTTCAACTGTCGAAAGAAGAACTGGGCGTTGAACAATACTCATCTGATACAGTAGAATTGGGAGTGGAACAACATTCACTTGTTCACAAGAAAATTGGAATGGCACAATTTTCTGTTGCAAGAATGACTAACAAGGATGCATTGGATCTCATCAAAACTTATGCTGCTCCTCGAAAAATCTCGGGAAAGGACTTAAATGCCCTCGCAATGCATTGTGGTTACCACCCACTCGCAATGAAGTTGGTGGCAGCACAGCTGAAATACCCTCATATACCTGTTGAAACCGTCATAAGTGAACTATCTAAGAACGCTATGGCTACACTGAATCTTCTGGAGTTAAAAGGTTTAGATAGTGGTTCCAGAGTGGAAAATTGCATGGAAAGTGCATTTACAAAATTAACTGATTTTGAAAAGGAAGTGCTCGTCAAGCTATCTATTGTACCTGGGACATTTTCGTTAAAGGCAGCCTCTTGCATCATCACTAATGCTGAAGGTGGAAGAGAGCTGGAAGGCCTTCGAACTGCTTTCATCCTTCAAGACCTTGCAAACAGGAACATGGTGGAATGGACAAAAGATGATGACCAAGGGACACGGTACCAGTTACACTTACTAATGAGAGCATTTCTCCAAGAAAAAGCAAAAACAGAAGCTTTCACGAGTGTTTACAATGACGCAAAAGTCCATTTTCTTGACTACTATAACAAAGTGCTGGGGAAGCTGGGGAAACTACTTGAAACAAATCACAACAAGGCGGTAAAGGAAACAGAAAGAAACAGGCCAAATTTGCTGTGGCTTATTGATAATGGACACATGCAGTTGTCAAATATGAACGAGACATTGGTTATGCAGTTGGTCAACTTGCTGAAAAATGATCATGATAGATACAAGCTTTACAAAGAATACTCGTTTAAAGTGCAACACACCGATCCATTACGATTTGTCAGATATAAATGCTACCAAGTTATTCAGATGATGTCCCTAAGACAACCCTTTGTGACAATTCAGTCTGAATTAAAAAAAGCATCAGAAACACTTTCAAAGCTACCAAATCAAAAATGTAAAGATGTTCAGTTGGCTTACGCATTTTATATGCACTGTGAGGGAATTTTGTTGTCACAAGATGCATACTGTAGTTCTGAAAAGGCGTTCAAGCGAGGCATTGATTTACTGCAGAAAGCTGAGAAAATTCATAAACAGCTTCTGGGTCCTGATGTATTGACAGCAAGGTCACTATTCGAGCTTGGGTCATCCCATGTTTATGCAGCTAAGTGGTGGAGCACTCGAGCAAGAGAACACATGATGAAAGCAAAGGGCTACTATGAGGAGTGTCTCCACATGCGGCGGATGTTGAACTACAATCATATGGACACCCCACTGTATATCGCAGCATTGGCGGGGTGTTACAACTTTGAAAGCGGTGCACACGAGAAGACTTTATCAAAATACCGTGAAGCTTTAGAGCTGGAAGAACAGCTGGGTCTACAAGATACGGATACACAGTGTTCTATCTACTACAATATGGCAGTCACATATTTGAAGGCCAAGAATAATGCTAAAGCTTTGGAGCTATCTCAAAAAAGTCTGCAAATAAATAACAAACTATCAAAAGGCCAGCTCAATCAACGTGAAGCTGAGTGTTTATGTGTCATGGGACTTGCCACATTCAATCAGGGTCAGTTCATATTTTTATGTTATAAAAGCTAATCAATATCATCGGCATAAGTTCTTGTCATGTACTACCAATGACGCTCAGAAAACTGAATATTTTGATAAGGCCTTTGTTGGGGGGGGGGGGGTGTTCACGGTAATGAGCAGTTTTTCAAATGTTTAAAAAAATCCAAAACGGGATTGTTACATGAAATGTGTTGTTATTGGGATCGTGTAACAATTTCATGGAAACTTTTATTGAAAACTACAGATAAAATATCAGAGTCAAAACGGTACCTGGAAGACGCATTCCGGATTGAGTGCAAGCTACAGGGACAAGGTCGCCCCCACAGCGAACAGTGGAGATTTCTGAAAGAGGCTTTGCCAAAGATATATAATATGAAGCAAATGGCGACAGAATGCAGTACATTCGAGACTCGATGCAAGGTATTGTCACATTTAATCTCATTTTTCTGTCATGATGCATCTAAGTTGATACTCTATCGAAACGTTCATATCATTAGGCCGATTATGAATGGATTTTTTTTCGTTTGTTTGTTTGTTTGTTTGTGTGTGTGTGTGTGTGTGTGTGTGTGTGTGTGTGTGTTTTGGCATGATGTATGTTATCTTTGTGGATATTTTAAATCATTTCATTCGTGGGAGTTAATAAACGTTTATATGAAGATTATATAAAACGCGAGTTGCCATACAGCGATTAACTGATCTTGGAATGGTAATATTGCACACATATATAATATAAGAATTGTCCAAATTTTCTGCCCTGGAACCTGGAAGAATCGTCTCCTTGGAAAGAAAAAATGTTTTTGGGTTGGCTAATTGTTTCCTTCGGTGTGTCCAGGGTCAAAAATGTTCAAGGGCCAACTGATCCACTACACTCAATGTACGTTTTTAGCCGAGTTTATAGGATGGTCGGTCGAACGTCCCTCTCTGCGTGTCATCCGTCCATCCAAAATTCAAATTTTCGACTTCTCCAAAACCGTTAGCCAGGTCCACTTCAAACATGGTAGCAATGTAACTTCGGTGGGTCTCTATACGTTTCTTTAAATAGCCACACTCCAGTATTTTTTTTCATTATTTTTTATGATTGAAATTTGTAACTGCCTTTTGCAAAATTGTAATTTGTTTCCCTTAAAAATATGAAAACATCACAAAAATATTAACGTTATATGAAAATATAAATTTCCACACACAACCACCTACAGGTTACTGGTGCTCCCCTACATGTATCCTTTCTTAAGTCTGAAGGACTGACCACGGATGCACCGGCATACATGTACATAATTGCTGCCAGAAATTGTCCAGCGTCTTAAATTTAGCTTTTCCCGGCACACTCTGCGCTTAATGCACTCACAGTGCGTTGAAGAAAGCTGTTGACTCAGTCCCCGGGCCTAGATACTCTTTCGCCGCTGCTTTGGCCCAATGTTTGGAAGATCCCGTTAGGCTAGGCTATTTTCACCTTGTATGTTGAAGGATGCTGAGGCACATTATCAACATGCTGTGCAAAAACTTAAACGTGGTGACAACAGCGGAATCAGCGATGACGAATTCACGGGTGAGTACCGTCAGTCATGTTATCTTTTTTTCTTTCTGTTCTATTCTTACCGTCATGTTTTGCTCCTCATATCTTTCCTTCATTCATTTTAAGTCAGATGACTATATCGTTCATCTGAACTTATAGAATGGTCAGTCGTGTCTGTCTATCTGCCGTCGTCTGCTCACATTGATATTTTCTCCGAAACCGTTAGCAAGTCCCTCTCCAATTAAAACTGAAAAGTTGTTAATCGGATTGTGATACCTTTTTCCCGGTTTCTGGCGATTTTTTAACCATTAGGCCACTTGCCAATTACATTGGTTCACAGACACTTCTGGTTGCCACTAGATGGTAAGGGGGCAATACAGGTGGGGTTTATTTTCCTTTTTTTTTTTTTTTTTTGGTTTAAGTCGGCCAGCTCAGATTATAAAATGGTCCTCCGTCCGTCGTCAACAATTAACATTTTTCTTCTTCTCTAAAACCATTGGCTAGATCAATGTCATACTTGATTGAGATGTGCCTTTGGTGGGTCTCTACCTAGTTTGTTTAAATGGTCACGCTCCAGTGAGTTTTGCATTTTTTTCATGTTTTTTTTCTCTTTTTTTTTGCAAATCGTAGAAATGTTCTTGATATCATACAGAAACAGTCTTACAAAATACTAGTTCTTGACTTGTTATCCAGGTGCCGCTGCTTTTTTCTTTTCCTTTTTTTCAATGATTTTTTGTGTGTTTTTGCTATTTCCAACTTTTTCTCCAGTGACGTCACTCACGTTAAGCTGAAACGTTGTTAACATGTTCCGTGTGAAAGGGCCAAAGTTGGTTGCTACGTGGCACTGCTGTGGATCCCTGATTTTTTACGATTTTTTTCATTTGGTTACTTGTCAGTAAATGCACCTTTCCCATTCATTACTATTTAAATCAATGGGCATTCTACTGCAAATTCACATTTTCGACTCTTCCAAAACCGTCTGCTAGATTGACTTCAAACTTTACGAAAACGTACATTGGGTGGGTCCCTACCAACTTTATTCAAACCGTCATGCTCAGGCGATTTTTTTTATTTTATCTTTTTTTTTTTTTTTGGATGATTTTTGTAGGGGAGGGGGGGGGGGGTGCAAAGTTTAAAAATCTTCCCGGAAACCTCTCACCAAATTGTTTTGATGTCACACTCTTCGAGACTCCGAGTTCTTAATTTGTTCACCGGGTGGCAGTGCATTTTTATAGCTCAGCTAACTTGTCAGTAACTGAACTTATTTTATCATTCGTACTCCGTCGTCTGTCATCAGCAATTCACATTTTCGACTTCTTCGCCAAAACCACTTGACAGATTGACTCCAAACTTGATGGAAGTGTACCTTGGGTGGGTCTCTGCTGAGCAATGAAATTTCACATTCTTTACGTTCTCTTCAAAATCGTCACCCCCTGGTATAGACAAGGGTGGGATTGTTCTGGGTTGATTGTCAATGTCAGCTGAGGACTGGCTGTTCATACAGTCCTGTTTTTTCCAAATTTTGTCTGCTCAGATGACTTGTCAGTCACCTAAGCGTATAGGATGATCAGTCGTCCGTCACCCGTCCGTCCGTTCGCCCACAATTCACATTTTCGACTTACTTCTCCAAACCGTTAGCCACATCCATTTCAAACTCGGTAGGGATGTATCTTGGGTAGGTCTCTACCATGTTGATATGCTGCAATGATTTTAGGATTTTATAAATATTTGTCCAGTCTTTGTTCTCCTCCAAATCTGATCGGCTCATTGCTTTCAATGTGCATGAGGACATTTTTGGGGAATGCTAAATCTGAGTTTGCTCAACAGGTGTCATTTTTTCTCTCTTTTTAATGACTGGTGTGGTAAAGCTTTTTTTTTACTTTTTTTTCAGACTGTGTTGATATTTAAAGAAACTGCACCTTGTGCAAGTATAAAACAGTGTTGTTTACAAGGTGGTGCCATTCCTTATCTCAGATATCTGGCGGATTTTTCACTTTATGCACTCTCGATGAATACATGCATTCATATTGATTGCAATGTCAGTCAACAAGATTGCAGTTTTTCTACCCTTTTTCCCGAGGTCTTTTCCCAAATTCAATTCAAACGTGGGGGTTGTACTTTAGCAAAGTCTCTACCAAGCTTATTCAAAGGATAAAGTTCCAGTGAATGTGGGGGTTTTCATTTATTCTTATGTTCATTTTTTGACAAAAGCTTAAAATATCTTCTCCGAAAACGCCTGGCCGATTGGTTTGAAATTGCATAGGAGTGCATATTGTGACCCCTAGACGTTAACTTGTTCAACAAGTGACGCTGTTTTTCAAAGTCGTCTCTGAGATTATACTGAGGGTTGGAGAAAATGTTGGTTGGGGGGGGGGTGTTTCTCATTTTGATCTTGAGTGACCTTGAAAGGTGAAACTGATATATTGGCTTAAATCTTAGTAACGTTTGATCCTGGCCGAAAGGTACTGTTAAAGAGTAGTAGGAGAGTACCATGGGGTTTCCCTTAGCATGGTTAATTTTGACCTTGAAATGTCAAACTGACGCTTGCCTTGTATTTTGGCGATGGTTGATCCTGTCACTTTTCACAAAGACATGGTGACTCAGAAAATGTGTGAGTGAAAACTTTGACATTGCAAACAGTGGTGAAACTCCCAAAGGCACAGCCTGGTGATGGTTTTATCGATGGTTGATGTTTACCCAAACCCCATGTCACATGACTCTGGAAGACGTAAATATTTTCATTTGAAAACTTGAGTGACTACTGTGGGGCCAGTACTTAGATATTTGTACAAGATAATCTAATTCCAAAAGATCACAGGGTCACATCACGTCAGTTGATGCATCCATATTAGCCGAACATAGTAATGTCACAGTATTCGAGTTTATTCAGTTTGTTTCCAGAAGAAATTCACTCTTATTACAATAGGGTCATTCAATACTGCGCAATTCTCTCTCTCTCTCTCTCTCTCTCTCTCTCTCTCTCTCTCTCTCTCTCTCTCCATATGTCAGTGTGCGTGTGCGTGTGTGTGTGTGTGTGTGTGTGTGTGTGCAAAGTCAGTCGTTATGAGGCCCACCTCTTCGTGTTCAGTGACAGTATAAAATTACAAACTAAGAAGACTTGTATACATACTTCCATCTTCGCGCCGCTAATGCTTGTTTTGTGTTTGACGAGGCAATTGTACCTACAATACTGTCCCGGGTTTGTGTTTCGTAGCATATACATATATGATATGAGGCATTGAAGACTCTAATTTTCTCATTGTCTGAAACACATGGCGTAGACGACGAAGACGGTGATGATCACAGGTCACCAAAAGCCACACAAGTGTCTTTTCAAGAGGACGATGATTCCAGTATATCATCAGGAGAAGAAGGGCTCGATGAGTCGCATCCTGCTGGAAATGTGATGTCTCGTGGTAGGTGTGGTTGAAATTGTGCATTACGGATAACTTTATTAACAACGCATGTGAAGGACACAAACCCGAAATATGTCAGTTCAAAGTCATTGAACCTTCAAACAGGAACTTTCATTTTGTTTTTGCATGGGTCTGACGTTCGACATGTTTGCCACTAATCTGAATGTGTTTTGCTTATTACATAACAAGGTTGAATTTATTGTGAGATGTAGTTTCGGGTCATGTCCATATAAAAATCATATACTTTTTATGTTTCTATCACTGTTGTTACAACATAAACATGGATAAGCGGTACATCAACTGCCTCTAAAATGCTGGGGGGGGGGGGGGGTTAAATCCTTTTTGGTTGTTGGCAAAACTTGATAAATGTTATAATTTAATTAGATCTCCCGTTAAAGCTTGTATGGACTTGGTCAGCAGTTTCCTCAGAGCATGGTTGGGACATCGCGCAAAGGGTACGCTGAGGTAAACTGTTGACCTATCGCAATGTTCTTCATGAGAAAACCAGATTTACTATACCACGTAACTTGCTGCTAAATTTCAATGCGGAAAAGTTGCATACCGGTATGAAGGCTTTAGGCTAAAAGGCTAAAATGACCTCGACCATCAACATATTGGATCCTTGTTCTGATTTTCAGCAGTCACGTCAGACCTTGTGGCAAATGCTTCGACATATGCTTGAAAAATGTTATGGTAAAAGCTTGTCGATTTTAAAATTAAACAGAGAAGTCCAATGTTTCTGTACGTACATTTTCCAGGCAGGCAGTGACCATAACGAAAATGGACAGTCAAAACTTGATTTGCGGATTTGTAGTACGAATGAAGTGGATTGTTGAGGTACATTTAGTTTTTGAGGTACATGCAGGTACCTAACAATCCCAAAGTTCAGTCCGCAGCTTAAATTTCATCAATTGCACTTTAAAATCAATTTCAAATTGTGCTGCATCATCAGAATGCAGTGAACAATATAATATTTGTCAAATATCTTCTATTTTAACCAATCGCTTTAACAATAGGAAGGTAGCTTTGGCGTGTCTGTTGGTGTTACTTTGACCTGGTTAAGTGACCTGGACTTATTTGGCTTATATCTTGGTTAATTGTGGATCCTAAGGATTCTTTTGGTGTTAATTTTGACCTTGAGGACATTGAAAGGTCAAACTGACATATTGGCTTTTATCTTAGTAATCGTGGATACCAAGCCCATTGTTACTATTAAATAGGGAAGAACCAGTAGTATTCCTTTTGGCATTGAAAATTTTGACCTTTGCTTAGATCAGACTTACATATGGGCTTCGAGCTTGTTAATACTAAGCTCTCATTTAACTGTATGGAAGCACGTATAGAGTGCATGTTTCGAGGTAAAATCTACAACTTGCAAGACTGGTAGATTCCAGTCAGCAGAGCGCAGGCTCATTGTTATCATCTTTTAATCATGTTTTTATCCTTTATGTAGACACAGGTAGTTCCCTGATTTAGTGTGAGACGGGCGAAAGCAAACTTTGATTGTGCATGCTTACTGAAACACGTTTTGGTGGAGTCATAATTACCTTCAGACGAATCATGAATTTTCGCTTAAGCACCGCGATGGCAATTAAAGACACTTCAATATCTCAATTCTTTCAAATCTGGTAGAAATTGAGCCCACAAGCTGAGCTTATGGAATGGTACTCTGTCTGTCCAAAATTCCATTTTTGGCTTTTTTTCCTAAAGTCGATTGCCAGGTTCTCTTCAAACGGGGTTGGGATCCTCCTTTGGTGCGTCTGGGCCACGTTTGTACGGCCATGCTATTTTGATATTTTCTTTCAGTTTTTTTTTTAAATAAAAAATCCCCAAATTGCACCAAAGTTGCACCGAAACACTTCTGTAAACCCCTACACTTTAGTTTGTTGAAGAGGCGGCGCTGAGATGTTTTCCCTATATTTGTAAGAGTTTTTTTGTATCAAAGATTTTAAACCAAATTTGCAGAACTGCCACTCAGATTATCTTAAAACGTGGTACAAATGTATTTGGAGGAAGGCACAAAAACGTTATTTACCAAAGGGTGATACTAAAAACTTTGATTTTTACGGATTTCTCTCTCTCTCTCTCTCTCTCTCTCTCTCTCTCTCTCTCTCTTTTTTTTTTTTTTTTTTTTTTTTTTGTATTCGGCTGCTTGTCAGCTCATGTACACATTCCTATTAATTACTATGCAAGTCAATGGAGCGTGCAATAGTAAATCATATGTTTGGATTTTTCTTCAAAGCCGTCATCCAAATTCACTTCAAACGTGATGCAGCCACACTTCATTTGGTCTACATTGAGTGTTTTCAATAGGCCATGCTCCAGTAAACTTTGGATATTGAATGGATTTTGAATTTTTGATAACATAATAACGGAATCATTCTTTCAAAAAGTGCTTTATCTGTTGCGTTTTAATTGCACAGGCACATGTTTGGAGGCTCCTACATTTGTTCAACAGGTAACCTTGTGGTTTATTTACATTTTTTATGACATTTTGGGTTTAATAATTATTTTCAAACACTTTTCCAAGCTGCGTCTTGGATTCTCTTCACCATTGGTGGATGGGAATGAACCTAGATTCAATCTGGGGTTTTTTTTGTTTTTGTTTTGTTTTGTTGTGTTTTTTATTTATTTATTTTTTTTGTGTTTGATTTTTTTTTTGTTCACTACATAGTGTTTCTGGCTTTTTCGATTTCTAATAATCTATTGAAAGTGGAAATTATTAGCCAGAGTACATGGAGATGTTTGCATTTTTACTGCAAGGATAACAGCAACTGTTACATCATCTTGGCTTATATCTCGGAAGTTGCGGAGTCTTTCTCCTGTTTTTAATTTTGACCTTTAGTAATCTTGATAGGTGAAACTGACATATTGGCTTATAGCTTAATAGTAATGAATCCTTCCCCCTCACTGTTAAAAAAACAGAGCTGTGGGAGTGAAGACTATATTGTTGCAAGCAATAATCCTGTTGCTACAGGAATTTGACTTTGATAGTATTTCAAATGCCATTGGACCGACCATTTTACTCTATGAATGTAATATTTGCTGAACACAGGACTGTTACAGTCCTCTAGTTTATGGAGATATTTTCTGTGGAAAACTGATGTTTGTTTCTGCACACAAAAATGAATCTATACGTCGTTCTTACATATTTCTATTTTTATTTTTTGTAGGCCTGGTGAAAGTATGGTTCCCGGACATAACGTGTGGTTCTTGCGCGATACAGTAATCATGCTTTAATATGAGATGTGGAATGTAATTATTTTTAAGCAGAAGATGTAACAAGTTTTGATATGATAGGCAACTCTGGATACAAGTTACAAGATGTGGGTCATCTGAACAGACACTTGACTGTTGTTTCCAAATGTGAAATAGTGGCAAAAAAAATATGTGTCCCAACAAGACTGTTATTATATTAACAGAGAAGACTTTCAAAAACAGTAGAATACCTCGTGCAAATCTTCTATGATAGTAGCAATTGCATTTTAAAGTCCAGTTATGTCTGTGTGCCAACAGTCATTCATTTTTCCTATGATTTATTCATTATGTCTGTGAGTCAACACAGAAATGTTTTTGATGAATTCTTCTCTCTTTCTTCACCGGCACATTTTCATTTGAAGAATGTAACACATAGAAACTCCAAACTCAGCTCACTTACACTTTAAAACACAGAGTCCGGTGTTCTTATGGAGAGGGGTGCAAGCTCTGACAATTGTGCAAATCAAAGCCATTTGAAGATTTAAAACTTGAATATCTCAAAACTATTATACGTAACGATGCTATTCCTACTTCAGTTCATAATATCATGTTTGTCCTCTATGCGCATTGAATGGACCAGAAACAAAAGATGTATTTTTTTTTAATTTATGCGAATCGGGGGCACTTTCAAGTTTAATATGTTGAATATCTTCAAAATTATTTAAGGTGGGTGTGCCATTCCAACTTCAATTTATAGGTTTGTGCTAGGGGGCACATCCAGTGAACCACAAGCAAGTGAATTTTAATTTATATTAATTAGGAGCACTTGAAATGTTGAATGCCTTTAAAACTGTTAAGGCCTGCGGTACCATAACAACTTAAATTCAAAGGTTTGTTCTAATAAGGGGCACTTGTAAAGATTACATGTCCAATAACTTCAGAACTGGTTAAAGGCACAGCTGCCATTCAAATTTTAATCCTTATGCTTGTGTTACACGCGCATCCAATGGACCGTAAAGAAAAATTGTATTTTTTTAATTAATATAAATTAGAATGCATGAAATTTAAACCTCAAATAACTTCAAGACTAGAACAGATATAGGTGATATTGCAAACTTCAATTTTTCGGTTGGTCACATAGCTGCATGCAAGGAAATATGAAGCAAAGTTGCAACAGTGAAATTCAGGCAAATTCACAAATTTAAATCTGGAATAACTTCAAAACGATACAAGAGGTGCCATTCGAATTTCAACTGACAGGTTTGTGAGACAACTGCATCCAATGAATCATGAATCAGTGGTAGCAGTTTGATTTATATAGATTAGGCAAAAACACAAAATTTAAATGTTGAATAACTTTAAAACTGTTACTAAGAAGGCTACATGGAAAGGAATATATGCACTTGTCTTTGCGCCGATTGGAAAGCTTATAATTCGCGTAATCTATTGGTAAACAAACCAATTATGAAGCTATTGTAGCTAAAAAGACTGACGGCTCAACGCACACGTGCTTTGACAATAATATGGCTTTCTTGAAAAGCTTCAGTTTTCACATGATGTCGATAAAATAAGATCTCTCAAGCGTAATGCTGGTGGAGGGAGAGGGTCGCACTGAACGTACAGCGAATATGCAAATGCTCGCCGTCAACAGTGCATTCAACACAGTCTACCTCTATGTAATCATAATTTTTCTGAAGGCTCCTTACCTAAAGATTCTGAATCACTGTGGGAGATAGGGGTTGACTTTGCAGAAAGCTGTTTCTGTTAATAACTTGTGAGAAAATAATGCTTTCAAAATGAAATTTTGCCTTATAAAAATATTGATTTCCTTCTGTCCACTTCAACGTGAAAGTAACCAAAATATGGATTGCAACCAGTATAGAACTATTATCGTTTTTATATGTACCGCAAGCTAACAGTGAACGTTTATGACGGCATGGCTGGTTTCACATGAACTCGGATGAACAGCAAAAACACAAAGGCACGAAATTGCTTTTGCGTCCGATCGCGCTCACAGAGGTGTCTACGATAAATGTAGTGCAGATTCCTTATCATGTAATCTTCTGACTATTTCCGATTGAGATGCGATTCCAACTACAATTTATACGTTTGTAACATAGCGCAGTTGTTTATATCTCGTAGAACAGTTCAATAAGATCTATTATTGCAGGAGTTAACACTGAATGGGTAAGCTTTATAAGAAATCTAGGCTCACACACTGATTTGCTCTCAAGAAAATTAATTTTGTCGAGTTGTTATCTCTGCAGTTCAATTTGAATACTCAGTATTGAAGCACAGCGAGACGACGAAGACGTCAAAGCACAATACGCCTTCAGGTCCCTGTGAACACTTTTCTATGACTATGGCAGTAATTGTTGTTGTTGTTGTCGTTGTTGTTGTTGTTGTTGTTGTTGTTGTTGGTGTTATAAAAGGAACGAAATGGTTGTTTAGAGGCACAGCTTCAGCCCATTGCAAAACTGTAATACAGCAGTCATAAAAGGACAAAAAAACAGCATTGGAACTGAATGTGGTCCCAGGGACCTGACATGACCCAGAGATGCCAACTCTACCTCATTATCAGGGATATTCCCTGAAATTAGGTGAAGTTATGATCAATTCACGGTGTTTGTGTCGTATTGAAACCAATGATTTTCTGATGTATTCTTTCTTAAATATGCTCTGCTCCTGGTGTTCTCATTTAAATGTCCCTGAAATAGCATTTTGAATGTCGGCATCTTAGTAGCGTTGCTAAGAGAGTGTACACTGCATTTTATAGTGCAAAGGTCGTACTTGGCACAGGTGTTCCTTGGGGGCAAAATGAAAATAAAAATCCTGACACACTTTTTCTCCAGGCTCAGACTCGTCTAATTAGCATATATCATGCTAATTAGCACCTGAAAGAAAGAAATGTATTCCTTGTTTTCAAAACAACAGACGGGAACTTGTGAGTAGTCGCAACTGGCTACTTGGAGGGTCAGGAGTCCATCGTGGGGGGAGGGGGGTATTTTGGCAATTGGCGGCCATTTTGACGTTCAAAGCTAAGATGGCCGCTGGATATTTTCTTTTCCTCGGGCACTCTGCACCACTTTCAACATGTATGAGGTAGGAACGTGTATTATACAATATTGCTTACTACTTTTGAGGTGGGGGGACTCATCTTTGACATTGCCTTGGTGATAGAATGCCATTAATAGTGCCCACAGTCCTCTAATTAGCATAGATTATACTAAGTCGCACCTGAAAGAGAGTGTTACATAATTATGTTATAGCTTTGGTCCAGATGGGAATGTGTGAAAAGTCGTAACTGGCCAATTTGAGGGTCAAGAATCTCTTTTTTGTGGCTATTTTGGCAAGTTGCAGCCATTTTGACCCTTAAAAACCAAGATGACCGCTAAACATTAAATTTTCTTGAGGGATCATTTGTCACTAATAATAATATAGTTTATTTATTTGACGACAATTGAAGAACTAGCCAGCGTCAAATGTTAATTTCGCTGCTCAGAGTGCACTACCTACGACCTGTAAAAGCTAGGAACATGTATTATACTACAGATTGTAGTAATCTGGAGGTTGGGGACCAAGCTGTGGCATTGCTTTGGTGATAAAAATTGTTCATAGTGCAAGGCAAAAGAAAATCTGCACTTTACCCATATCGAACTTGCATGATGGCATGGAACCCCTGTGATCCATGATTTCCTTAAAACTCATTTCTGCAACTGCATATGCAATGGGGGGGGGGGGGGTGATTTATGGTTTAAAGTCAGAGAAAATCTAGATGATGAAACTTGTTCATAGTGCTGGGCAAAAGAAGTCTGCACATTACCCATATCAAACCTGCATGATAAAATGGTACTCCTGGGATGCATGATTTCCTTAAAACTTATTTCTGCTGCTGCACATGCAATAGGGCGTGATTTGTGGTTTAAGAATCAGGGCAAATCTAGATGAAATAAATTCATGAATACTGATCACATGTTACACATCTACCTTTTACATCATTAACGAGACATGGAACAGGTGATATAACATCTCATAAAACACAAATCAATAACAAACAAGGTGTTTTACATGAATACACGGGGAAATAATAAAATCAACATTTGCA
Source organism: Hermodice carunculata (assembly GCA_964020975.1). NCBI lineage: Eukaryota > Metazoa > Annelida > Polychaeta > Eunicida > Amphinomidae > Hermodice > Hermodice carunculata. The sequence goes on from OZ026621.1 coordinate 73,714,521, forward strand.
CTGACATTGTATGATGATTTAGATTGGGGAATATTGTTTATATTACGTTTGAGTTCATGGTCCTGCATATAAGATGAGAGAAGCTAGTGGGAAATGGCTACACATGACTGGCGTGGCTAGAATAGGTAGTCCTAAGGATGGGCAGAAATGGGAAATTGTGACAGTAATAGGGCCAGCTACATGTAGACTACAGCTGTAGACTTATTCAGGCTTAAGGATTCTGTTGTATGCAGACTTCTGGAAAACACAAGAGACTAATATATCTAAATTCATGAAGGTGCCAGTAGCCTTCATGTTTGTTGAGATGAATGTCAAATGCATTAGACATCCTCAAATTAGCCACTCCAAATGAATCACACATTTCATGCTAAATGATCAAAATGTTGGAATGTGATTCTTTGGGACACTAGTAGACTTGCTCAAGTCTCACTGGACTGTCTTCCGTATTTTATTTAAAATCAAATTCATTGCCAAATTAAATTTTAAGTAAACATAGCCTTATTCTGTTACAATACAGGTAGGCCCTTCAAGCTACCGAGCTGATTGGCGTGGAACGTGTATATAACCAGATAACATTGACTCCAGATGATAAGCGCCAGGCGGTCTGCACTGTGGTTCTTATCACACAGACAAGTGAGCGGTCATAACGCACTCTTCTTCAGAAGCTGTTAATTGAGCTACTGTGTAATGAAGGATTAATTGCAGTGCACCGCGTCAGGCGGAGGGCGTCAAGTGAGACTTGTAAAACTTGCCGGCTTGTCGCTGTTATGAATTATTCATGAGCAGTCAAGCACGTGACAGATTCAAGGCCGTCTCAAATTCCGTGTGTTGACTGTTGTTTATCTACATGCAAGCATGCACATTTTATTGTAGAGAAACGTCAGTTCTTGCCGATGGCTATTTCGATTTTGCGTTAAAATGAATATTTTCCTTCTACGATGATTTAAATCAATGATCGGGTCGATGCTTATGACAATTTGAATGATGTAACTTTGCAAAAGGGCGATTTCATCGTCTCTATCTCGATTTTTTTTTGTCTCCGCGCCATGTTGTTTATATGGTTAGAATGCTCAGAACCTTGTCTATTTTAACAGCAAGCTCTCCCATTGGCTGAAACGAAAATATTTTAGCGGGAACCCCTTCAAAACTGCTTCTATTTCAAACAGATGCGTCGTTATTTGAGTCGGAAACTACAAAGGCCCAGAATCGATGACATGGTGTTTGCTGTCTAATCAAAAAGTTTTTCTATCGCTGTTTCGTTCGGTAGAACTCGCTGTCTCGTGTTGTGAAGTCTGGCTTGAAAAATGGGTGACATTTGTGTAAACACAAGTGGTTTAAACATATTTTATTCGTAGAATACAATTGGGAAGGAGGGCAGAGTGACAAGTGACGATTACGGACAATTTATTAAAGCAAGGAACGGAATTCAACGCTGTAAATTGGTCAGAATGATAACATGTACTACCACTGTGGCAATCTTTGCGTACAATAGCGCAGAGGGTCCAATTTTTTCACGGAAAGAGAGTAAAATACGCCAGCCGTAGGTAAACATGTCTCGGGTGAAAATACCGCTGCCGCGTGTTTATCATGCTGACAGTTTGTCAGTAACTGCGATAAAGTGTGTTTATGGACTATTTACTGCAGCAACAAGCTCTACCACTATAGTTGAATGGCAATTATAACACACAATCGATCTTTAGAAAAAAATAAAAGAGGAACCATCGTTCGTGACGCTAACCAAGAAAAATGCACGGACCGCTACCCACGCTATTGTATTCATACAGGTTTGACCGCTTTGATCAAATCGTGATTGACATCGATATATTTCCTTTGTTAGGGTGTAGGGCAAGAGCTTTTGTTTAAATTGACAAACGAGCCACATAGAAATGTAGAGGTCTTACTCAACAAAACTTAAATCATGACGTGGATCATTTTGCATTAATGCAAAAATAAAAAAGTTGTGGCACTGATTTGACTTCTAAGATCCCGCAAAACCCCGGATGTTGTGACGTCACTCCCACCGAATTGATGGTAGTCCAGAGTGGGCTTGTGCAAGTTTGACAAGTCCCTGGTGTCGGCAGCCGGAGGGAGACGGTCAGCTTTGTCTCGCTTGAGTGGTCAGTGACTAGCCATGCATTCATCGAAGACCACTTTCCACTCGCAATGAAAATGGGATTAGAACTGACCAGGACTCAATAGCTGCTACTGTTGAAACCGACACGGCGGCAGTGTCGACCAGTTAAAAAAAAAATAATAATAACAGTAGGACCTACTTAATAACACCACGTAGTTAGCATAATATTATTCAGTTAACTTTGTGGAGGGGAAAATGTATCACACTTCTGGTTAATTGTGACAATGTGACGGTATTCATTCTGAAATGAGAATTTTTCAACTAGTAGTGAAGTGTGTGTATCGCATTTTGCAGTACAGATGTTCAAAAATATGTTCACTAGGGACAATTAAAAATCCGATCTTTGGTATCTTAAAAAAACTAGTATAGATAGAGACATGATTCTAAATGCCACCTACAGGTTTGTGAGAATGGGCTACTTAATGGATAAGGAGTATCAGGAGGTACTGCCACCTAGTGGAAAAGGCAAAAAGTGAACTCGCAACGTCTTGGGTTTCCCTATGATGGCATATATCGATGCATAACTTGCACATTCCCAAGTTTTGTGCATAAGAAACATTTCAAACTTATTTTTTTTTTGCACACAGACAGATTTGCTGTCAAGCAAATCCTCTTGCTAGTTCAAGTAATGATTTGTGAAAATGGCACATAGCAGGTCTCAGTTCTGACACCATGGAACATGGACAACACACACCAGGGTGGGTTACAAACCATAAACTTCCATAACTTCAAAGCAATTCAGATTTTCTTTCGACTTCAAAACACTTTCAATCACAAAAGCCGTGCCAGAAATGAGTCCATCACCCCCGAAATAGTATAAATTGGTGTGTTACATATAGCTCTTGCTCAAACGGTTCTAAAGTTACACAAAATACCTAAAGCAAAGGTAACCAGTGGCCATCTTGAATTAAGAAGGTCAAAATGGCCACTTAATATCAAAATGGCCTGAGATATGAATTTCTTACCCTTGAATTAGTTAATGGCAACTATTCACATATATATATATATATATATTTATATATATATATTTGGTAATTGGTTCCAAAGCTAGGCGGTCCTTTCATTCAGGCGTTAGTTTACATAACTTATGCTAACGAGATAGAGTGTCTCTTTGGATTTTTTTTTTCATTTCACCACAGGAAGGACGTGCCAAGTGGGACCTCTACACTATAAAATGCAGTGATCTCTCAGTTTTTAATCCTTAACAAGTCTACTATCTCTGATAAATTCAGGCCCCTGGTGACAGCAGTTGACCGAATTTGATGACGAATTGTGTCATAATTATGATAGTGATATGTGATTGGGACTATGTAATCCAGGAGGGGGCAATACCTCCATGAGGTGACTCATTGTGCCAAAGTGCTTCACTCGATTGACAGGTCTGCAGGTCCACAGCCTCATTATGCTCACCTCATGCATTGTCTTTGGAGACTTCAGTGTGGCTTGTTACTGGTCAGTAGTTTGCATGATGGTAGGATAGGTAGAAAACATACGATTTTCTGCCAAGAAATCATGACCCAATCTGACCTTGGCCTCTGGTGTCAAAATAATTGTCTTAAATGTTGGCATCCAATGGTTCATTTTTCCATCCTAAGTGCACCATATTTTGTACAGCCTTGAAATATCTTCAGCAGGCTGTAAGCTAAATACGAAATATTACGGTAAAAATGTGTACTCTAACCTTGAGTGTCACATATGACAAAATATCAATATGACAGTTAACGTTACCTCGAAATAACAATGGACGGATGGAAAATAATTCTCTTGCCGAAAGAAGGAAGGAAGGAAAGACAGAAAACTGAAAGAAGGTAGACACACACACAGGAAAGAGGGAAGGAGGAGAGAAGGCAGCCATAAAGGAAAGAAAGAGTGAGAGACAAAGAAACTAGCTTCAAGTATTCCACAATGGAGTAATGCTAACATATACACCATCAATTTGCCAGACGATCAGATTACTAGACTTTTTCGTTGTCTCCTTCAAAGTCTGTATATTGCAAATTGACATTATGCTGCTGAACATATCCCAAAGTTAAATGTTATTTTGTTGCCTGAAGGCACCCTTATCAATAACACTACCCCGGTCATATATTTACCTTTAGCGCTAGGGCTTCAAGCAATGGGATTTTGCATCTGTTGCTTGTTCCACATCATACTGTACACGAAGTGGGGCTACCACTAATACTAGTAATGTGAGACTAGACTCCATCTATTAGGTTACACACCACCTAATAGGCCACAGACTACAGTTATAAATCCTTCTATTTTTCATATTAGCATTTTCCAGTCTAAAAATTCAACATCTGGGTATTTTAAAATTTCTTCAACGGTATTTAACAGATAAAAATGTGAGTAAAAAACGGACAAATTTTTGTCATACAATTCCCAGCTCATTATTTCGTGATAATTGAAATACGAAACAACACCTGGATGTCAGGTTTATACAGGTGTATGAACTGTGCTCTGGCCGGGGTCACATAAATGTCCTTCCCCACCATAAAGTTCCCACCTGGCCTGGAAGACAGCGCACCTATATGACCACCAATGAAGCAACTCTGTGATGCAGCAAACCTGATTTTGCTAACTTTATTTAAACAGAAGCTACAGAATGCTGAAAACACGGTATTTTCACAATTACGGACTATCTCCGTTGGGATGCGCAACCAGCCAATCACAACTGTGGTCTGTAACCTATTAGGACCATGCGCAGACCGTATGGGGGTGGGCTCGTCGTTGAGTGCATACAATCAGAAAAGAAGATTTGCTTTCGAGAAAATCTGTAATGGGCCCACAGAGGAAAGCTGTTGCCTCGTGCATTCAAATTTAATTGGAAAAGCTACATAACACAAATCATGAACATTAATTTTCAGAAAAAATTTAAGCAAAAAGAGGTGTTTGTACAAAAGGCCCTAACATAGGCTCGTGAGCCTGTCAGCCAATTGTTTTGATTTTTCACGGGAATAAATTATGTTTGAACCCAGGTTTTTGGTATGAAAAAGAAACCCTGAAAGTAAAAAGGAAATGCCAGTCAGAAAGAAAGAATTCTGGATAAAACAAAATGTCAAGTGTCCGCAAATAAACAAAATTTGGGCATGTAGTGAATAACTCCAGCTGGTTCTAGTTCACTTTTTATAACAATTTTGATTCATGTATGGGTAGCTGTTGAAAGGGCAGGGCTGGGATATAGTAAGCCAATGGCTGCAGGTGCTACATGTGGCCTGGCCATCTGATACAATCAGAGCTCTTGCCAAAATTGAATGTGTGTGCGTTGTTGTTTTTTTCAAAATAACTCAGGAGTTGCAATGCTTATTTGCCTGTAAGGTGAAAAACTGTCAAGTCTGTAGTCCCATATCTTTCATGTTAAAAATACGAGTGGAATTTCAAATGTTTGGTTAGAATTGGACTTTGATTGACAGGTCAAACTTAGCAACCGGTAATTTGTGGTCTTGTAAAGTTTGCTGATAAATGAGACCAGACTGTGCGGCTTGAGTTTGGCTCTGCGGATTGTCCCACTGTAGTAATCTGAGCTGCACAGCGGCAACCTGTGCGTGCTGTCAATACACTTCTACTATCTCACCAGATCAAAATGTATTGCAAACATCTCATAAAGTGCACTGTGTTATTGTCAGGTAAGTCAAGGTACTTTATACTTATACTTTTCTTGTCAGGTAACGGGACATTAATATATAGCATGCTTGATTATCTTTCAAACATCAAATAATTTGTCAAGACCAGTTATTTTGGTTGATCTGATAGCGTCATTAATGCATACTACTCATTCGTCATACAGATGAGAGATGGTATCCATTGAAAAAACAATCTTCAATAGTCTTGATAAAGGTCTACAGAAAAATACTTTTCAATTATTTTGACTGTGACCACCTATGTCCATTGACTAAACAGGCTGCTTCAGCCATATATGGCCCTTGTTTTGTAATTGTTGCTAGGGTACCGGATGCTAGAACATGTTGTACCTTGAATCTCCAGAGGTCGTTAAGTCTGCACACTGTGGTGTTAAGAACCCATACATGGCTAATGGGTGACCCATCGCCAGAAGGTACGGGGTGGGGGTGACGTCCTCCTTTGACTCTGCAGTATGAGCTGATGACAAAATGGTCACCATATGTTAGCATGAGTATGTTACATCTGACATGAGTGTAAACAACAAATCCTAGTGATGTACACGAATACACATGTAATTTTCTGCTGATGACAGATCATGGCTCGTTGTATGTCTTCTCTATCACAAATGCATGTACAGGTCTGCTATTGTTGCTCCTAATTTTCATTATATTTCTTCTTCACCGATAGGGCCGCACACTGTTCACAGATTCAAGCTTTAGTGGCATCTGACAGATTAGCTCCCGACACAATTGATAAAAGTCAAAGCTAGGATGTGATGCTAGAATGGCACAGCTACACATGATAGTTTTCAAAACCGATATTCAGCATTTAAATTTGTTAAATCCCCCAAATAGGTATAAATCAAAATTACACAACTTTTGTTTGTGGTTCGTCTGGTATATCACAAATGTGTATAATTGTGCCAATGTTGCTGCTAATTTGCATTATTTCAATGTTCCTGATAGGGCTACACACTTCTCAGAGATGTTAGCTATAGTGACATTTGAGTGCTTAGCTCTGGCAAAATTCATGATGGACAAATCAAACCTAGGACGTGAAGTCCCAACGCCACATCAATGCGCAATAGACTTGAAGATAGATATCCAGCATTTACATTTTTCACGTCCCCCTAATAGCTATAAATCTAAATTGTACAAATTTTATTTGTTGTTTACTGGGTTCACCTATAGCGCAAACCTGTGAATTGAAGTTGAAATGAAATCTCTACTTACAATAACTTTGACATATTGAACATTTGGATCCCACGAGTTCCGGAAATAACATAGATTACAGTTCTATTACTTTTGATTGTGGTTCATTGAATACGCTTACAGCACAAACCAATAACTAGAAGTTGGAACTGCACTTTTACCTTCACTAATTTTGCAGGTATTCAAGGTTTAAATTTTCGTATGGCCCTAATGTGCATAAGTTTCTTAACTGTCAATTTTATATTTTTTATAATCAATTTAATTCATAGTCTCGTTTACAATACGTATAATACATCACTTTTACCTTCACTAATTTTGCAGGTATTCAAGGCTTAAATTTTCAAATGGCCCTGATGTGCATACCTTTCTTAACTGTCAATTTCAATTTTTTTTATAATCAATTTAATTCATAGTCTCGTTTACAATACTTTTTTACGTTCAATGAACACTTAATGCAGTGCAAATACATTTACAAATTGCCAACATAACGCTGTATCATACATATAAATGAAAGAAATTGATAGGAGTATCACCAATATAATTACACCAAGTGTATATTCAATCCTACTGGTCCATCTGGCCAGCAACATTTTGCTGGCGTTTTGCACGGTTGTAGCGTGTTGACTGATAAAGAATATGAACATTATCAGGTGTCTAAGATACAACATGGAAAAGTAGACGCTTGCACTTCCAATCTTGCTGTCATATATATGTTGTGTAATATTGCATGATTACGTACTGTTGCATTGGTGTAATTTCGATAACCATGTCTACCGGGTGACACTTTTTACTCTGAAGTTATGTGTGATATGAAAAGCCATCGCTTAACAAGCATATACCATTGTCTGTAGTACATCAAACCTTTTTTCGCTTAACAAGCATATACCATTGTCTGTAGTACATCAAACTTTGGGGGTTTTTTTGTTTTTTGTTTTTTGTTTTTTGTTTTTCGTTTTTTTTGTTTTGTTTTGTTTTGTTTTTGTTTTTTTTTTTTATGCAGGAGTAGGGCCCCCTGCATATTTATATCGAGAAAATCCAGGCGTTTGCGTACATGTTACGTAACCTATACACGACAGTACACTGGATTATGTCTGAAATAATACAATTTTAAGTGTGCACGATGTGAGAAGAGCCAATAAAATGTTCATTCTTAATTTGTTCACCAGGTGGCCCTGCATTTTTTTTTATGAATTTTTGTACATTTTTGCTATTTTCGACCCCTTCTCCAGAACCGTCACTCAGATTAAGCTGAAACTTGGTGGATATGTCCCTTGTAGAAGGGTCAAACAGAGTTGTTTACTAAATGGCACTGCTATGGATTCCTGATTTTTAATGACTTTTTGAATTCAGGTACTTGTTGGTCAATGCAGCTTTCCTATTGATTACTATGCAAGTTAATGGACATTCCAATGCTCATTCATATTTTTAGCTCAGCTGACTAATCAGTTAGCTGAACTTTTTTGAGGGTCCGTCGTCTGTCCGTCCGTCATCGTCCACAATTTACATTTTCGACTTTTGAAAACCATAAGCCAGATTTACTTCAAACTTGGTGGGGGTGTACCCTGGGTGAATCTCTACCAAGTTTGTTCAAATGGTCATGCTCCAGTGATTTTTTTTATTTCTTATGATTTTTTTTTTGGCAAATCTTTAAATTTCTTCTCAGAAACTGCTCACCCAGTTGCTTTGATATCTCACAGGGACACTCCTGGGAACTCTTAGTTCAAAATTTTTTTATTAGGTGGTACTGCAATTGTTTTCCATTTTTTTGTGAGTTTTTGTGTGTTTTGTTATTTTCGACTCTTTTTCCAGAACCGTCACTCAGATGAAGCTGAAACTTGGCGGATATGTTCCTTGTAAAAGGGTCAAACAAACTTCTTCAAAAGGTTGACTCAGTTCTTTTTTTCATTTATTTTTTGAAAAAGTACAAAATAAAAAAAAAAAATTACGAAATCTGAACATGGAGATTTCTTGTAATGGAAACAACTTAGATAATTTTCGCCATATTTATGTCACACTTTGTAGAAATGTACCTTTGATAGGTCTCTACATATTTTATTCAAATGGTCACACTGCATCGATTTTTGCATAAATTTTTAGGTAATTTTTTAAAAATAAGCAGATGCATGTCAGCTGAGCACAGGATCATCATGATCCTCCTGTTTTGCTTTTTTTCCAATTCAGGTTCTTGTTCAATGCATCTTCTCTATTGCTCACTATGCAAGTCAATGGGCATTTTAATGGCAATTCACATTTTGGACTTCTCTGAAGAAACTGTTTGTCAGATTTACTTCAAACTTGGTGGCAATGTAACTTGGGTGGGTCATCTACCAAGTTTGTTCAAATGGTTACGCTCCAGTGATTTTTGGATTTTTTATGATTTTTTGTTTAAATCGTTAAAAAGTTTATCATGCGAATTTCTTGTAATGGGTATAACTTAAATAATTTTGGCCAGATTTGTGGCAAACTTGTTAGGGATGTACGTTTTATAAATATCTACCTTATTTTGTGTAAATGGTTATATGTTTTTCAATTCTGGTGCTTATCGGAAAATGTACCTATTCTGTTGTTTGCAAGTCAATGGGAATTCTAATGGTAAATCACATGTTGGACTTCTCTGAAGAAACTGTTTGTCAGATTTACTTCAAACTTGGTGGCAATGTACCTTGGGTGGGTTTGAACCAAGTTTGCTCAAATGGTCAGGCTCCAGTGATTTTTGGATTTTTTAATTTTTTTTCAAAAATCGTTGAAAAAGTTTTAATAGGAAAGTTTAACATGGGAATTTCTTGTAATGTGTATAACTTGAATAATTTTGGCCACATTTGTTCCAAACTTGGTATGGATATACGTTTTATATTTTTTGTCTACCTAATTTGTGCAAATGGTCACATTCTAGTGATGTTTGGACCTTGACCTCGTTCCCAAGGTCACAGGACAACTGACACAAAATTTACTGTTCACTTGATAACTTGAGATCTGTTTTGAGTTGAGACCTTGATGTTGCACATGTTAATGTTTCTCTATGGAAGTCATGCTTACACAGTACATGAGTGACCTTGACCTCGTTTCTGGAGTCACAGTGCAACATACATGAATTTTACTTTTCACTATAATTTGAGAACTACTTGAACTGGGACCTTGATGTTGCACATGTTAGTGATCCTCTGAAAAGGTCAGACTTACTCCGTACATGGGTGGCCTTGATCCTATTCCAAGTTCACAGAGCTGCAAGTGTGATGAATGTCTAGGTCAGCTGAGGATGGGCTGTTCACATAGCCCTCGTGTTTATGATTTTTTTGTTCTTTTGGGGGGCAAATCTTAAAAATTCTTCTCGGAAACTGCTCACCCGATGGCTTTGATATCACACAGGAACACTCCTGGCTCTTAATTTGTTCACTAGGTGGTGCTACGATTTTTTTGTGTATTATTGCCATTTATAACTTCTATGTTTCTCAGATAAAGCTGAAACTTGGTGGATATGTCCCTTGTGAAAGAGCCAAACAAAAGTGGTCACTAGGAGGCACTGTTGTGGATTCCTGATTTTTAATGATTTGTTCAATCCGGGTACTTGTCGGTAAATGCACCTTTCCTGCTGCTTACTCAAGTCAATGGGCATTCTAATGCTAATTCAATTTTTTTACTTCTTCTGCGAAACCTGGCAATGTACCTTGGTTGGGTCTCTAGCAGATTTGTTCAAATCAAATTTTGGAGTTTTTATGAATTTTTCTGTTCTTTTTTGGGACAAATCTTAAAAAAAATCTTCTCCTCTAAAACTGCTCACTCGATTGCTTTAATGTCACACAGGAGCACGCCTAAGGACCCCTGGTTCTGTTTTTGTTCACCAAGTTGCGCTGCGATTATTTATATTTTTTATGGTTTTTTTTTGTGTGTGTGTGTGTTTCATTGCTATTTTTGACTTCTTTCACAGAACCGTCACTCATATTAAGCTGAATGTTGGTGGATGTGTTCTTTGTGGAAAGGTCAAACAAAACAGTTCACTAGGTGGCAATGCTCTGGATTACTGATTTTTCACGATATTTTTAATTCGGGTATTTTCTGGTAAATGCACCTTTCCTATTGATTACTGTGTAAGTCAATGGGTATTCTAATGCTGATTCACATTTTGACCTGTTTATGCAAAACCGGCATTCAAATTCACTTTAAACTTGGTGGCAATGTACCTTGGTTGGGGTCTCTAACAGATTTGTTTAAATGGACACACTCCATTGATTTTTGGATTTTTTGTTCTTTTTGGGGATAATTCTTAAAAAATGGCAAGAGTATACGTACATGTCAGCTGAGCACAGGACTGTCACAGTCCTCTTGGTTTATAAACTAAGTAAAGCATAAGCAAGGAACTGGGTATTATTGTCATAAATTATATTCAACAAAATGTTTTTGTTACACCTTAACAGTCTTTCCTTCAATTATTTCAATTTGTTCAACAGCCCTACAGGCCTACATATGCTTTGCCCCTGCATTTATGCCACCAGGTCTTGTTTTTTTTTTTTTTTTTGAAGTCCAGTGTTCATTGTACATATGATCACGTGAGATTACTGAGTTATGGAGAACTTCTATTTAGTGGCACTTGTAATTGTCAGGCAATCCATGACAAAATAAATATGTTTATAATACATGCATGCACATTTTATTTTACCGAACAGTCATACGAAGTTTGGTAATGTGGTCATTGTATTATACTGTTTATTTCAACAAATATGAATAAAGATGAGTTTTTTCTGTTTCTTTTTTTTTTTTTTTTTTTTTTGAATGGTCGACGTGAAGTGTTCCTAACTGCCTAAACATGGACTAAACGTTTTCAGATACAGCTATGGAACTTGATGGCAACATTAAGCAATATGTGCAGATGTGCCCCTGTTGCTTTGTCTTTTGGGTTAATTAGGAGACTACAATGAGTGCTTATAAATATTAGTACAGATCAAGCTGGATATATTAAAAACAGATACATTGGAATTAAGAATATAAGATTAATTGAGGATGTTCTTGAATATGCAGGAAACGTAGAAATTAATTCTGCTATACCTTGTTTTGGAATAAAGAACAAAAGTATTCGACATGATTGAACAGCAGTTTATGTTTAACACGCTTCAATATTTTGGTTTTTGTCAACTTTTCTAAAATTAGTGAAAACCTTTTTATTGTAATGTAACATGTAGTGTGAGTAATAATAATTGGATTTCACAAAAGATGCACATGTCTAGAGGCATTAGACAAGGTTGTCTTCTCTCTGTGTTGTTGTTCCTAGTAATTACAGAGACGCTACCTAGTAATAATAAAATCAAGGGAATACAATTATGGGGCCCTCTTAACATGCTGAAAACAGATCTTTTCAAAACAGTGCTGGTACGAAGCTTACCTGCACCCCGCTATTCGTATGTAGCTCCACTTATGGCCCGTGAATTCCCCTTGAGACAGTTAAGAAACTGGTCAAGCAGAGAATACTTATTCCGCTGACTGGCCAAGTTCTGATGGCGAAAGAAGCTACACAAGCTAGGCCAGTCAGGTAAAAAGTTTTAATTTTATCCAATTATTTTGACTGGAAGTTCGAAATGATAATGAAAGACACAAAAACATGTTTTAAATGTTTATTTCCCACGCAAAAAGAGCAGAGTAAATCTTCCAAGCACTCAGGAGGGGTGAGGATGGGGATATCCTTGTTTCTATCACGATTCATGTAGAATTCTAACGTGTGTTTCACAGAACACAGTTAATTTATCAACCTTTATCACAAGTCACAAGAAGCATTCATTGCTCATCATCTGAAACAAATTTATAAGCTAGAACTAGTTTAAGAAGTTGGAGAGAAAAGAAAACTTTCAAATGCATTTGTATCGATCTGATCATGCGTTGCAGAAAAGTTTCTAAACGACGGATTACATTTTATTTGTTGTTGCTTCAATCAATTATAACTACTTAAGAGAAATCGAATCACAGATAATGATATAGGTATGCCCCCAATCCACCCCGACTCCCACTCTTAATTTCTTTTCACCCAGTGATCACAGCTGCAAGTTTGAACTGGTAGATACAGACAAAGAAAATACATTTGTTTATAAAATGATCTTTTAGAAGTTTTACTACCCATGAAAGCTGGAGAATCGACAGCAGGAAATGGCATAACAATAGCATGCTCGCCTCTCACAATTTGTGACACTTCGTTTGATATACATAGGCCTTGCTAGTTAAATCGCCACTGCAGATATTGAATGATATCGTTGGTTGTATTGCATCCAGGATTTCCTAAGAGAAAGCGAGTGGTTAGCACAGTCAGTCGTTATGAAGTTATCAGACAGGATGTTTACAAACTGCGCGTGTGGCAGCTGCAACAACGCAGACAACAGTCTGATTCTGCAGGTTCTCCTAGGCTGGCACCTGTGGCGAGGCAAACTGCAAACTGTCTGCAACGGGCGGTCACGCACCAATGCTACCTACATGCTCACGTCACTGCCAAGTGAGTTTATAAATCATTCACCATATAAACTGTATATCTGGATCTGATAATCTAATGTGCGTGTGGATGTAACAGTCAGACTTACCCTTTCTGCCCACCAGCGTGTGGATGTAACAGTCAGACTTACCCTTTCTGCCCACCAGCGTGTGGATGTAACAGTCAGACTTACCTTTTCTGCTCACCAGAATAGAAGAATATGAACTTACCTGCCCCCTTTCCAGCATGTTGACCTGATCGTACACTTCGACTGGGAGTTTATGGTTAGACTTAATTTAACTCTAATAATTATCTCCAATGCAGCACACTTTGCATAGTAATCATGCACAGGTCTGTCAGCCACCTAGCTGATCTCCAAGTTAAGTGGCACTTCATTGCAATCACTACGCGTTGTGCCACATTACCGCCATGAATTTTTTACTGTTTGTATTAAGTTGATGCAAGCCAAGAGTTTCATTGATTCTATGAACATCACACACACACACACACACACACACACACACACACACACACACGCACATTGTTGGACTAGTATGAGTAAACAATGTGTTCAACTTAAACGTCACATTTTGGAATCGATTAGGAATGCCAAACAGTGGAAACGGTAGGCCATCTGTTTTAAATGGAAGTTTGCAATTCTGTCAACAGATGGCGCTGCGTATATGTTAACAAAGCGTTCAGGCCTACCTCGAAAAAATTTTAACACCCAAACTATTTGCTTCAAATTTAAAGGATAGAGACACAACATTGTACTTTCTTTTGGATGGATAAATATTATTCACCCTCATAAAACAAACAAAAAAGTTCATTATAAATTGCTTCATGGAGCTGTGCTTAGGGCTGATTTCTATCATGATGTTACCCCATAACCAAGGGCCATCAAATAGGAACACAGCATTGCCAGGTCGTCATACCAGAACAACGACCTCCCAGACTATTACTTCAAATCGACAGTAATGACAGTTTTCATTTTTTTAATTGACCTTTATTCATGTAAAAGTTATGTAAAATAAGCATGAATTTTTATTTTTTGCAAAGTGTTGTGCATTTGGGGGCCTTTAATGGGGGTCTATGGCAGTTAGTCAACATGGCTACCGAAAGGTTTCTCTTCCGTCCTCTCCCCAATATGAAGTTGGTGAAATTGTGCATTTTAAGAGGAGTGATCACATTATTATCCGAGTGGTCAGGCATGGCCGACATGAGAAGTCAAACTGCTACTACGAATGCATCTACCCCTCCATTCATACAAGCGGGACGATTTGCTCATCCAAGCAACGAAGAATTAGACGATATTGCTGAGCAATATACAGCAAAGTCCACCGACAGGTAAACTGCTTGGGGAGTAGAGCAGTTCCACTTCCGTGTTTACGAGATTGCTGCGTCATATTTGTGAAAATGTCAGTAATTCCACAGACTTGACCTTGTAAATTGTGATCAAAAGTCGCATTATGGTCATGTTCTCCTTTCAATTTCGTTCACAATGAAATGAACCAGTGCTCCTTGTAGACATCTTCTCGTTCTCTGCTCGTAATAAAGTGCTATAGTGTTGAAGTACATCTTTGAAGCTTACATATACCATGTGAAATCGTCACGATTTATGAAAAGTACCGTTGCCATGCACGGTGTTATCCGAGGCAGTCCTTTCGAAAATAACCGCCACACGGCAGTAATCGTCATCTACAGACTGGTGGGCGTGGAGTTGGTGTTGAATTGATGTTTGTTGTACAGGTGTGATTTTTTTACAACCTTTTAGGTGGTTCATCATGATAGAAAAGTGATTAAAACCTTTAACTCGGGGTTTGTGCCTGTACCCGGACCCGGCCGCCAGCACAGCACCCTCGCCTTCAACTCGGGTGTTGTGCTGACGGCCGGGTCCGGGTAGAAGCACAAACCCCTCGATGGCGGTATTATTCCCTTAAACTCCACATGACCGGACGGTCATGTGGACAGCCTTCAACAACTTATCTTCTCCGACAATTACTTCAAGCCCTGGTCGGCGGAACATGTTTTAAATTGACTTTTAACCAGGTCTTTTTAGTCATGATGTGGTTATTATTTATTTGTGAGTTTTTAGATGTAATGCTGGTTTTACTGTAAGTATTTGTATTATGATTTTTGATTGCTTGGCACTATCACTTGTCTGTATATATTTCAATGTATTTTACTTTTCTCCTGTAATGGAAAATTATTATTATCATCATCATCATCATCATCATCATCATCATCATCATCATCGTTATTGTTATTATTATTATTATTATTATTATTATTATTATTATTATTATTATTATTATTATTATTATTATTATTATTATCATTATTATTATTATGAAACCAACACTGATCAAAGATTAACATGCAGCCATGTGATTGGCTGTTGGCCGCTGCCCATGATAGAATTAACGAATAATGGATAGGCTAGGGTGCGTCCGCTGCATTACTTGACGCGGACGCACCCCAGACTATCCATTATTTTAATTCTCAGCTTGTCATCATGAATCGGAACTTGAATCCGGAGTTTGAAGGCCTTAAAATGTGTTTGTTAGGGTAACAAGTTTAGAATTTCTGAAAAAGTTTCAACTCTGTGGCTTTTTGATGGCATTTTGCTACCGGCCTTTCCCATGCAGCGGGGTGTCTAGGCTTTTTAAGGGGCCATGAATACGCAAAATTCTACGTCCTTCGCGTAGAGGGCAGAATTTTTCTGGAGTTGTCAGGAAGCATCCTGCCTTAAATCTTAATTGCAATTTAGTTGCTCATATATGTAACTGTCACGTGTCTTTTACATGTGCACATATATGTCTTGGACTTATCACAGGGATACCCTGTTCTGTGATGCCCCCGGTGTGAATGTGTAGTATATTTCCAATAAAATTATCTTATCTTTTATTTATTTATTTATTTATTTATTTATTTATTTATTTATTTATTTATTTATTTATCTATTTACTTATATATTTATTTATTTATTTATTTACGAGGAACGAGTGGCTTTTCTTTGGAAGGGGCCACGTCCCATGGCTGACATGCTTGCCAATGTCATGCAATAGTGTAATCTCCATGCACAGTTTTTGGAAATGTTTAGCAACTTGTGGGCAACCAGTGTCGCTCTGAAAGGTTTCTTACATGTATTGTCAAAAATGTCGGACAGAAAAAAATGTATCAATTCAGCCATTGGACAAAAAAATACATGTCAAATTTTTACATAACTGCCGTGTCCTCTTCCATGGAGTTCTGGCAGATTAGGACGAGCTGACAAACACACACACACACACACACACACACACACACACACACACACACACACACACACACACACACACTCGATTACTTTGACTGACTTTCGTTTCTTTGCAAGACGCCCAGACTGTGGACGGCACGTCACGGCTCACTAAGCCAACAACAAAACCAAACTGCAACGCACAAAAGAAACCAAAAAACATAGAAACCTACTTATTCCACTCAATAGACAACTAACTCGGCTGCGTCAACTGAGTTATGGTTCTGACATCGTTGTATATATGGCAAACAATAAATACACTCAAATGTTAGACATAGGGTCGGGTGCAGTCCTGTTGTGAATGTTATACGTATGGTTTTGTATTCTAAGTACCTTAAGGGCAGATTGTATTCATCATTGTAGCAGAGGACCCCCAAGAAGAACATTCCTTGACTGAATGATCACCGTGGATAAATATATTCTAATAAAATTAAACACTTTAAAAATTAAATTAGATTCATTATATAGACGGATGTAATGCAAAACGTATTAATCAAAAGTGAATGATGACGTCGTATGTACTTAATAAAGTTTTACACGATGGGTAAATAACAATGCAATAATTTTTCCGGGAGAGCAGTATTTTCCCTTTACTTACCACTTATATAAAAACTTGCCAGTACTTTTGGACCTGTATCCACTATCGGGGTAGCCTTCTCCATTGAGCTTCGTCTTTGACGCAGTGGTGCGCTTGGCACTCGGCCTATTGCTGACCCTTATTTCATTGCCCCAGGGCGACTTCTATGTCTGATACACAATACTATTTCTGCGGCCTACAACTGGTCACTGTTTGTCGTTGTATTTACATTTTCAGGTAATGCTCACACTGGAAAAGTTCCACTATATATTGTACATTACATCCATTCGACAAATTAACCTTCCCTAAACACTGATCACACATATATTTTGGACGCTACCTTTCAGAATATCCAATCGACCTGGCTGCCATTGTGAAAATAGGGGGTCCGCACCCAATGCCAATGGCTTGTGAATGAGCATTGGGACGACCTTTTCGAGTCGGGATGGGGAGAGGAATATGATATATGAAACCAAAAATATATATTTTGCAATTATTTTAGAGCATCAATAATGATCCATATGCTGTGGCCGCGATTCACTTTGATATCCAAATCAAGTGTACTGGTGTGACACTGTCCCGCAATCAATGCATTAATTGAGCAATGTTCAAAATGGCGCTCGAGCATGCCGTGTCGCATTTGGATTTGTAACTAACGATGATAACTGCTTCGGACACAACCGAGCGGGCAGATTAAAGTTAAGATAGTAACACATGTTTCAAAAGTACCTTAACGACCGTTTGCCCTGGTAACTCGGAGAACGAACACGTGACGACGATTCACTGCTTCAGACACAACTGAATGGGCAGATTAAAGTTAAGATAGTAAGTCATCTTTTAAAAATACGTTGACGACTGTTTGCTCAGGTAATTCGAAGAGCGGACACCTGAAACCTAGCGATACTAGATACCGATACCGCACCCACCGTGGCTGTATATGCAGCAGCTATACTTTTTCCCCGGCCCAAGTTGACCGTCCAGACAAGTTGAAATAAAATGCTGTGTTTGAGTTGACTTTACTGCAAAATAACGGCACACGTTGGCCAGCTTTTCTGTTAACTTTGTCTTACAGCTTGGTTACGGTTGATTTGAACGACCGGGGTTTTTTGGGGGGGGGGGGGGGTGGTTGTTTGTGTGGGTGATATTGCTGGTCTTTCGCGTGTTGCAGCTGGTCCAAGGTTGTCCAACTGGAGCATTGTAGCAAAATGTTGCATCACAGTTCTTGAAAAATGCTACAAAATTTAGCAAAATAAGTGTTTCTCATATGAAGAAGTTTATTGAGAAAATGAACCAGGGAATCTCAATTTGCTGCTGCAATTGGACAGCACCGTGGACTTGAGCGTCAGGTCATTTAGCATTGAAAAAGCGCTAGTGCCAAGGAAATCAGGTCGTTTTAACCAGGTGGGGAATGGGGTCGGTAATTGAAGGTACTACTGTACCATGATTATACCTATACCAATGTAGAACCTGGCAGGGTATAACAAAGACAGTGAATGTCAGAACTACACATTTATTTTTGTTAGGTCTTGGGTAACTTGGACATTTGTTGAAACATATTGAAAATTATGTTCTTTCCCCTTTTACACTTTACCTTTTCTAACGCCAGTTTTATTTGTTACCTGGGCGTAACCGGAGGAACTTGTATGAGCCAAAATATCGCCAACCTGGGTCATCATGTCCATGTATTTTCACTTTGTTTTGTACTGGGACAGTTTGAAAGGGTATCAGAACATTTAAACGTAATTTTTATTAAATACTGACAAAATAACAAAGTTGGTACGGGTACAGACGCTTTAATGCCTTTCAACAACAAGAAACAGACAAAATAACAGCGATGTGCAGTGTGTGTGCTTCATAATTATGTCTGTGTGCCAACACAGACATACTGTTTTTCTAGGAATTCCTTCTTTCTTTCTTTCTTTCTTTCTTTCTTTCTTTCTTTCTTTCTTTCTTTCTTTCTTTCTTTCTTTCTTTCTTTCTTTCTTTCTTTCTTTCTTTCTTTACCGGCAAATATGTCCGACATTTCATTTGAAAACAATTATACATAGAAACTTCAAACTTGGCACAATTATACTTCTTTAGAGGAAGTCAGGTCTTTTTATAATGAGAGGTCATGCATTTCAAAATTATGCAAATGAGGGCTAATTAAAGTTTTAAATCTTAAATATCTTATGTACTATAGTAGATGTAGTTTCTAGTGTATTGGAGTTCAATCATATCAAGGCAAAGGTCATCTCAATTGTCAAGGTCATGTCAAGGTCAATGGTCATGTCAAAGTCAAAGGTCAGTTTTAGATAAAAATGTCATTATAAAGCCAAAATGTCATTTTAAAGGTCAAAGACCACTTCAGGTGGAGGTCATTTTAAGGTCAAAGGTCATTTCAAGGTGAAAGGTCATTTCAAGGTCAAAGGTCACTTTTGATGGTGGTTTTCTTCTAGCCATAACTTGGTCAATTTTTATCCAATTTTGATCATGTTGGGCTCAAATTGTAGCTATTGTAACACTGCACAATTTTGAAAGCAAATATGTCCGACATTTCATTTGAAAACAATTATACATAGAAACTTCAAACTTGGCACAATTATACTTTTTTAGAGGAAGTCAGGTCTTTTTATAATGAGAGGTCATACTTTTTAAAATTAGGCAAATGAGGGCTAATTTTAGTTTTAGATCTTCAATATCGTATATTATATAGTAGAAATAGTTCCAAGTGTATACGAGTTCGATCATAGCAAGGTAAAGGTCATCTCAAATGTCAAGGTCATGTCAAGGTCAAAGGTCATGTCAAGGTCAAAGGTCATGTCAAGGTCAAAGGTCATGTCAAGTTGAAAGGCCAATTTTAGGTAAAAATATCATTTTAAAGGTCAAGGTTCACTTCAGGGAGAGGTCACCTTAAGGTCAAAGGTCATTTCAAGGTCAAAGGCCACTTTTGATGGTGGCTTTCTTCTAGCCATAACTTGGTCAATTTTTGTCCAATTTTGATCATGTTGGGCTCAAATTGTAGCTATTGCAACCCTGCACATTTTGAAAATTACATGTGACCCCTAAATGTCAAAGATCAATGTCATCTGGACATTTGAAAGTTTCACTCAGCCATAACTTGACCAATTTCCATCCAATTCTAATGATGTTGGACTAAAATTACAATTTACATGTAACCTGTAAAGGTTAAAGGTCAAAGGTCAAGGTCATTTGGACTTGGAAATTTTCATGTAGCCATAGGCTTAATGGAATGTGAAGTGCCAAAGCACAAAAGTTGTACCATTTAATATTTACAACTTTGGAAGGCACACAGACAGATTTGCTTTGAAGCAAATCTTCCTTTCTAGTTGTTTCTGTTATGTTTTTTTGAGGGGGCGGGGCCGGGATGAGCAGGGAAAGGGTGACGTGGGGAGCAACAGATGTGTAGGACCAGGACCAAAGCATATGGATCTTACGGAACGACTGGGTCTCAGACGACTTGCTACGTGTTTCTTTACTTTGTATTCGTTGATCTCGCATTACTAATGACGAGGCAGAATTCGCGTAAGATATGACAACACCGGAGGGACAATAAAATATCTAGCTTGGTCTCTCCTCTTCCTAGCGGAGGTTGGTTGTAAGACTTTTAGAAAGGGACTTTCCACACGACGGGACCGATTGATGCATAGGAATTGAATACTCATTTGGTCTGACGTTTGTCACTGTAATAGATACTTGAACTATTACTTTGTGGTGCCAACCCACACAGTCGCGGGGCTGGCTCTATCCAGGGATTGGGGTCACATGGGAGCCTTGATATTAGCTTTCAGGAAGCATCGACACATTTGCTGTAATTTTCGGAAACAAGTGAACACGAGATATTTCAGGGAAAAAACAAATAACTTTGGACACATCAAAATGTAATATACATAGGAACACATGTTCTTCTTTTCGAGAACAAGGGGCCATGACACACCGTTGTGAGGGCCCCTGTGCGCGACCCTGCATGTCCAGGCGTGAGGATGCTGTTGCACTGTCCCACAGTAGTATGCTATATTTCAAAGTGCCACACGAACTGAACATATTATACTACTCTCGCCACTGAATCAGATGACCTGCCCTAAATTGTGACGGAGCGAACAAGAGAAGCGAGATTTGTCGACCTGGTCCGTCATCTCTGACATCAAAAATACGGTTAAAGATGCACATACTATGGGAATGTACCATACATGTCGCTCTGCTATGTGGGATGATCAGATGCAAAGTGCTTGACATGTCATACGATTATGCCAACTCAGGAATGAGTTATCACCCAACCATCAAAGATAAGTTCAAACTTACCATCATGCAGGCAGGCGTATATGGAAAAATTCCATGGTAAGTTTTAGGTTTCCTTGGTCTATTGAGGCTCTAAGCCGAGATTATTTCTCGAAACGTTGCTGATCTAAATTCTCATCTGCAGCAATCTCCGTATGAGTTACCTCGGGTTTACTTTTAAAATGCAAGAGGAGGAGATAAAAGTCCCACAGAATATTGATTGATCATTTTCTTAATCCACATATAAATTGGTATAAAGTGTAACAGTACTCTTACAATCAAATCAATTTTGTTATGTAAAAGGTTCTCGACATTTAGGTGTTGTACAAACAATTCATGTTTTTGGAATTTGGGTGGGCAACATCATGTCATGGAATGACAATGCAAACAGCATGCGAGCACAGAAAGGGGGATACAACCCTGAAAACCATGCAGTCATGGCATCTAAAAGCTATGTTTACTCCAGTTGGCCAACCACAACATGGTCACCTTGCACAATCTATAGAGTACTCTGAGAATGTGATCCCTGACGATAACTGTGATAAACGTTTTCAAGTCTGGTCGAATTTTTTGTTTCACAAATACGCAAATAGGAAAACTATAATTGATTTAAAGTACTTTTCATTGACTTAATTTTACAATGCTGAAACTGCAAAAATGCACACGTAGACAACTGAAATCATTTTTAAAAATGAAATTCGTTAAATAAAAAAAAGACCGGGGCGAGATTAACACCAATGCAAAGTGTCATCTTAAATATTTACAAACTTTGTGCAGTTTATTTGCAGTAACACATGTTAAAATGTGAGCGATGATGGGAGAATTGAATATGAAACAGGACGATCCTTTGTGACTCACATAGTAAATTTTCAAATTGAAGAAAGCAATTGATTTGTATTTGTTCCATTTGCGTTACTTGTATGCATCTGACATCTCATTTGAAGTCACAGAATGTCAAATTAGCTGAAGTACAATTTGGGACCACATTCTCGACACTATTATGGTTCATCTTATTGGTTACTGAAATCCATTGTTTCGCTGCGGAATACTTAGAGGCTATCCTATGCCCAATTCAGTATCCTTGCCTGTATGGATGCCCCGGAGAGCCTGTATCCTCCCGAGACCCGAAGTGTCGAGTGAGGATACAGGCTCTTGGGAGGAACCATGCAGGCAAGGATACCGAATTGGGCATAGGATGAGCTATGTATCCCACCAGTATTCATAATGTCTCATTTGCAGTAACAAGCACAAATTGCCTCATAGTGCAGAATTTGGTCAGCCAGAATGCCCCGTTGCCTTTGCTAGTGGGCGAAGGTCAGTGTGGTTGGTTGTTGGGGACAAGAAGCATTCTCATTGGATAATTAAAAATAAATAGGATATATACTGACTTTCAGTGCTATTTCAGTCAGACAGCTATATCCTCCTTTGGGAAATACTGAATGTTGCCAGGGTAACAGTTCTTCAGCATTCTAATTGGACAGTTTTAGTGCGCTCCCTCATTTTGATGAGGTTAACACACTGTATGATAATGACTAAAAATTCCAATAAAAAAAAGCAATTTTAATACTTATTGAGGACTCTTTTACTTGTTATTCTTTAAATATTGATATTCCCATCAGTGTATTTGCTCGAGCGCCACGAAGCTGTTTTCTCCTCCAGTATTCGAGATTTACGTATTCTACTCGGGGAAAAAAAGGTGTACTTCTGCC
This sequence comes from Hermodice carunculata, assembly GCA_964020975.1. NCBI lineage: Eukaryota > Metazoa > Annelida > Polychaeta > Eunicida > Amphinomidae > Hermodice > Hermodice carunculata. The sequence goes on from OZ026621.1 coordinate 73,737,794, forward strand.
CTCACTACGTAGCGTGTGTTATTCGAACTAAAATCTAATTCTGCCACACTGAATTAAGTTTGCGCCAATTGTCCTTGTAAAAAGCAAGTAATTTCAGTTTTTGTTAATACTGCGTGATTTCAGGCATAACCTCCGAGTGCCTAGGCCTACTATGCTTATCGCTAGCTGTTTACCGATTCACCTGAGATGTGTTTAGTTCTTGAATGGAATGATAGTGTTATGAGTGACCCAAAGACAAAGGCCGCTGACTTTAATCAGCATTCAGTTCAACCAACTTCCACACAAATCAGACTTTCCACTTATCAAAATGTCACCTCTGTGGATTAGTTGTCAAACATGATCGAGGGTTAGATCAATTTTAGAATTTTATCTTTTTATCTTCCCTGCGCGTTAATATTTATATCACTTCAAAAGTGTTCTCCTTTTATTGAGGTTCACCCAAGATGGTAAACGTTTTTATGGGGAAGCTTTTTTTTTTTTTTTTTTTTTTTTTTTTTGTGGCTGAATTTATATTTTTATCTAAACTTTGCTCCAAATGCAAAAACCAAATTTCTCCAATTCTTCTGTGAACTTTGTTTATTACAAATTTTACCTCTTAATAATTCTGATCTTTATATTTCTTCCTCATTCTAACTCAGCTTAAATTTTATATTTCATCCCTTGACCTCACTTAATTCTTTTATTTTACTTCACTTTCATTCGTGCTTTTCGTTCATACGTTTCTTTCTCACTCATTGATGCTACAACATTTGCTCTTTGAATATTCCTTTTATTATTACAAATATCATTCTATATGTTCGTCTTAAGAATCAAACTTTCTGTTTCTTTTATTAAAATATTTTCTGGTGCAAAATTTTGAACCAACTCTTCTTTTTCTGAAATACATCAAATCTTCTCCAAACCATTCTATTCACAATTAACACATAATTTTTAAATTGTCTCCCTGTCTATGGGATTTCCTGATTATTAATAAAAATATATTTCTGACATTTGAACACTGAATGATGTTTCTAATTTATTCCTTTTCTGTTTAAATGAAATAAATAACTACGGAAGCCTATAAAGACAAAAACAAAATAATAAAACTCGAAATTTTGAGTTTTTCTTATAAAACATGCTGTTTTTAAGTCTCGTAATTTCGAGATTCTTCTCGCAATTTCGACTTTTTTCTAAAATTTGAAATTCATGCGACTTATTCATTCAGTTTCTCCCTACTCTACAATTTCGCCATCCCTCGACCATCAAATTCCAGGATAAATGCAGGATTTTATAATTCTGGTCCGTATGAAACTTTTCTCATAAACTGTCCTTTTACGTCATTATGACTATATCCATCCAATAATTTTATCATCTTATCCCTCAATATCCTCTAATTATTTCAGGCTCTACATCATTTGTGTACGATATATGTCCATCAAAATAAAATTATTTCAAATGAAGTGAGGAATATCATTTCTATATTCATTCTTTGAATCTGTGCCATCTGCTCCGTCATTATCGTCTTCACCGTCATCAGCTCTTCATTGAGCGCCTTCTTCTGGCAGATTTTAGCTTAAGAACCTATTTATCATGTATTGAGAAATCTTGCTTACATTTTCCAAGCATTTAAACTTAGTATTAGAGTAACGTCCAATTATAATATCATTTAAAGCCATTCTGGATAACAGCAACATTGCATATTGCTGTGATATCCCTTGAGACTGTCTTATCAGCGACGATCCTATTTTCGTATCATGGCATTCTCATCGAAAATATCCGTTCCTGCTTTTGCTGAAAAATCCAACTCCTTACACATACAATGATCGTATATTTTTGTGTCAATTAAATGACATAAATAAAAAATGATCCTTCATAATCATTCAATTATAAAATAAAATATCTAAAAATTTCTCTCGTTACCACCCCCCCCCCTTTTAGATCCTTCTGCGTACTCCTAGAATACAAGAATGATGAAAACCTTAGCGTAGAGTGAGAGTGCGTACATTAGAGAAAGGGAGCCATGTGAAGCCATCGGTACATGATATTCAATATAACAGAAGCATGTGCAAAAATGGAGTTCAGTGCTAGCATGACTGATAAAAGGTAGAAGTCCCACAGGAATAACTCGCTGCTATAGACCCATCAAATGAATGAGATATATGAACTCTCCAAACTGATTGCTTTTTATGCACCAATTATATGACCACTGATGACACAACACTGAGTCCTGTAGGTCTGAGATATATCTGAGTATTGCACACATCTTTCGTATACCTGGAATACGCAAGCTCTCTCCCATAGATGACAAAAAGAAGCAATTTAAGAGGGGCAGGAACTGAATGTATGTCCATTCAAGAATCACATTGGGAGGAGCCTCACGCCCGACCTTTATCATAATATGTGTACTTCAAAGGAACAAGGAAACATCAAATCCAACATTATGAAAAAGATTGTTGCCTGATATTTTCTCTCTGTTAATGAAATAACAATTTACCTTTGCTCTTACCTTTCAAAGATCAATTTGCAGAAGTATATCATTTTTCTCCCAATCTATCGTCAAAACATCTAATCATCATCTTATACCTAAAGACACTTCACTAAGATCCATTAACTAATGCAATATATGGCATAAGGTGATATGTATGGCATTACAAGGAAAGCTCCGCACGCGCAGCCACCTATCTGGGACTAACAGAACACCTGACCAGCGTATGCCCTGGATATGTATGTAAATTAACGTTAGCTATGGCGTCCTTGACCCCGATCAAGTTCATAATCAAATGAAAAACGTTCCCTTTAAAAAAAAAAAAAAAAATCTCCTTTCTTTTCCAACCGAGAAACAACACAAGTCTGAAATGTTTTTTGCGTCTCTTTTTAACTTTCCATACGTGCAAAATGAAAATACTCTAATTGGCACATTTTTTTCCTGAGCAGATGTTGCAACTGGCACAATGATATTGAGATCAATATTTTGCCCATCAACTTTCTCATCTCTACTCGTATTCGTTACTGATTCCATGGTACTTGGTTCCTTGCAATCTCATACCTCGAACATCAGGACCGGACCGCATCTGTGCAGTGACAGACATAATCGGCGGGTGACTCCTTCTTGGCCATATCTGACAAAAGAATGTTATTTATTTTTGTTTGTTTGCTGGTTTGCATAATCAGAGGAGGGCTCTTTCTGAGCCGCATCTCTCAACAGGATGTTATTTGTATAAATAAATTTATACAGAATGGCCAGTTCATGGCACAGGCATTTCTGTCCCAGGGTCCTGCGATAGAAAGCTCATGCAAGCAGGGGCAATAAAGCAGTAGATGCCGTACAGTATACAGCGAGACGGTAAAGGGACTCAAACACGTGACACACTAAAACTAAAATTAATACAGACATGTAAGCTATGGAATTTCTGAAACGCTAAGGGAATAAAGAGGGTGATGTAATAAGTAAGTGCACTAAACTAAAAATATTACCGGTACAGAACATCACCACCGTAACAAAACTAAGTACATTCAAAGTAAATACCATTATATATATGGTAAATCAATGATTTATTTGAAAAAGTGGGATTTATACAGACGTTTTAAGTCAGTAACATTATCACACATCTTCTAAAAAGTCTAGAAAGCTGTTGAAGATGCAATCACAATCGTGCACGGCAGAACGCTGGAATGCTTTTTTTTTTGGGGGGGGGAGGAACGGCGGTGTTGTAATTAGATGAAAAGCGTGTAGGATAATGATTGATTAGAGCAGGGAGGTGAGGATTTCAGCAACGAAAGTTCTCTGGTCACATGGGTAGTTTGGTGCTTGAACTTTTGTACACTTAAACATTATGTGGCCACATGATAATATCTTCGTCTTTTGTCTGCCAGTTCATACTTCTGACCAAATCTTCAACTCTGAAATTGACGTAAGCATAATCTGAGTGCCAACACAGGCATATTGTTTTTCTATGAATTATGTCTGTGTGCCAACACAGACATATTGTTTTTCTAAGAATTCTTTATCATGCCTGTGTGCCAACACAGATAAATTGTTATTATGTCTGTGTGCCAACACAGACATACTGTTTTTCTAGGAATTCTTTCATTCGTTCTAGGAATTCTTTCTTTCTTTCTTTCTCTCCTTCTTTCCTTCCTTCCTTCCTTCCTTCCTTCCTTTCTTTCTTTCTTTCTTTCTTTCTTTCTTTCTTTCTTTCTTTCTTTCCAGGCAAATTTGTCCTACATTTCATTTGAAAAGTATTACACGTAGAGACTCCAAACTTGGCACAATTATACTTCTATGGATGAAGTCTGGCCTTTTTATAATGAGAGGTCATGTTTTTCAAAATTAGGCAAATGAGGGCTAATTAAAGTTTTAAATCTTCAATATCTTATGTACTAAAGTAGATGGGGTTCCGAGTGTATAGGATCATAGCAACGTAAAGGTCATCTCAAATCTCAATGTCATGTCAAGGTCAAACGTCAATTTTGAGCCAACATGTCATTTTTGAGGTCAAGGTTCCCTTCAGGTGGAGGTCTTCTCAAGGTCAAAGGTCATTTCAAGGTCAGAGGGAACTTTTGATGGTGGCTTTCTTCTAGTCATAACTTGGTCAATTTTTATCCAAGTTTGATCATATTGGGCTCAAATTGTAGCTTTTGTAACCCTGTACATATTTTAAAATTTACATGTGACCTCTAAAGGTCAAAGGTCGAGGTCATTTGGACCTTTGAAAGTTTCATCCAGTCATAACTTGGCCAATTTCCATCCAATTCTTGACATGTTGGACTCAAATTGTAGGTATTGCAACGTTGCACATTTTTATAAGAAGATGTAACCTCAATTGGGCAAAGGTCAAGGTCATTTGGCCCTTTGATAGTTTCATCTTGCCATAACTTGCTCAATTTTCATCCGATTTGGTTCATGTAGGGCTTAAATAGTGGGTATTGTAACATTGCGCAATTTGTATGTGACCTGTAAAGGTCAAAGATCAAAGTCATTTGGACTTTGAAATTTGCATCCAGCCATAAGCTTAATGTAATGTGAAGTACCAAAGGATAAAAGTTGTAGCATTTAATATTTACAACTTTTAAAGGCACATACAGATTTGCTTCGAAGTAAATCTTCTTTTCTAGTTCTTTTTATCTTTCTTTCTTTCTTTCCAGCAAATATGTTTGACATTTCATCTGAAAAGTATTACAAATAGAAATTTCAAACTTGGCACAATTATACTTGTATAGATGACGTCTCGCCTTTACACGCTTTTCAAAATTATGCAAATGAGGGCTAATTAAAGTTTCAAATCTTCAATATCTTATATACTATACCAAATGTGGTTCTGAGTGTTTTGGAGTTCATTCATAGCAAGGCAAAGGTCACCTCAAAAGTCGAAGTCATGTTAAGATCGAAGGTCAATTTTCGGTCAAAATGTCATTTTAGAAGTCAGGGTTTTCTCAGGTGGAGATCATCTCAAGGTCAAAGGTCATTTCAAGGTCAAAGGCCACTTTCGATCTTGCCGTTCTTCTGTCCATAACTTTGGACCCAGATGGTAGGTATCGCAATACTGCATTTTTGTAACTAACATATAAACTTTAAAAGGCAAAGGTCAAGGTCATTCATTTAGAAGTTTGATTTAGCCATAGCTTGGTTACTTTTCATCTGATTTGGTTCATGTTTGGCTTAAATTGTAGGTATTGTAACACTCTACATGTTTGTAATTTTCATGTGACCTTTAAAAGTCAAAGGTCCAGGTCATTTGGACTTTGAAATATCCATCCAGCCATAAGCTTAAGGGAATGTGAAGTATTAAAGAACAATGTTGTAGCATTTAATATTCGCAGCTTTTGAAGGCACACAGACAGATTTGCTTTGAAGCAAATCTTCTTTTCTAGTTCTTCGATCTATGCCCACGATGAGCCAGACTATGCAACGGTTTGCACAGCAGTTTGTTGAAGACAAAGAGAATTCCAACAAAAGTTTTCAACTGTTGACCGAGAGGCTTGCAAGTGGCAGTGATGCGCACGAAGATGCGGAGATCAATGGCGCCCAGGCAAGACGCTCACCCAGCGCGAGGGGGCGGGGTACTTCCCCCAATGATTTGGTGGGGGTGTGCAGCTCGACCTTTCAAAAAACGACCCTTTGTTAGGGCAGCGATTTGCAAAATTGATATATTTGTAAGCGAATATTTTAACCCAAATACCTGAAAAAAATATGGTCCCAACTTGGCGTGAAAAGTGGGCCAGGAAGAAAATTTTGACCTTAGTAAAGCAAATTTTTCCGGGAATTTGGGGGCATAAAAGAAAAAAACAACAACCTTTTTTTAGGGGATTTTTGGCAAAATACCGGACCTTTGTTAGGGTAATTCAGAAGAAAAAGGGGGTTTTCAGGGCGGCACATACCTAGTGTCGTTACTGATGGGAGTACACCATCCCTCCCCCCCCCCCCGGCATGCCCACAAAATGGTTCAGACCGGGCGTGCCAGCACAAGCACTGACAGTGCATGTAGCAGGATACAGAGAAGCAAGCTACTGATCAGCTGTTTCATCAAAGCGACCCAGACTGGAATTTAACTGTTTCAATTGACGACAAAATTGATGAGTTCCTATCTTTGGATGAGAACGAAAATGAAGCCACCAACTTTAGTAGCAGTGCAGAAGGCGGTGATTTGACTGACCTGGCCGATATGGACCTGCTACACGATGCGGTGGTTAAGTAGGAGCTACCAGATGCAACAGCAGCTCCTATACTTGATGATCTAGCTCAACTGATCAATAGCTGCCCGACAAATGAATTGGCCGAGGACAAACTTAATACTGTTTTGGACAAATACCATAAACCGAAGAATATGGAAACCTTAACCTTGACAAAATAGATTTATGAAATAGGGTGCAAAGTGCATTCTGAGGCAGGGTCCGGGGACATTAAAATGCAAAAAGTCGAAAAAGTGGCACAAGCGACAACTGCATCTGATGTTGACGGACATGCTGTTAAAAGCCAAGAAGGGTGTGAATAATGCTACCAGCACGAGTGCTATAATGCGGCTAATGTTAACCTGGCTGGAAAGTGTAAAGCTGGCAACGGATGCCGTCAGTTTACTTGGCTCTACAACTGGATTACTGTTTAAGGTTTTGGCAGCATTTATTTCCTGCATTAACGGAACAATTTCGAGCAGGAAGATTAGCACAGTTCACCACGAATTGGGGTAATAAACTTACCACTAATGCTAGGATTTTGAATACAATTCAAGGAAGCATTATGTCGTTTAATGATCAACCTGCTCAATATCCAATGCGAAAAGAAATACGTTTTAAACAAACTAGAGGCAGAAGTATTGATCATGAAATTAACTCTTTCTTGAAGAAAGGTGTTACAGAGGTATCAGTACATGAACCAAGTGGATTTATGTCCAGCGTTTTTGTAAGGCCTAAACCCGATGGAGGCCACAGGGTGATCCCTAACCTAAAAAAAAAACCGAATCACAGTGTCACTAGGAAACATTTTAAAATGCCAACTGTAAAATCCGTATAGGAATTGATGAGACCGCATTGTTACATGGAACCTATAGACTGGAAGATGCGTATTTGTGTTGTCCAGTGCAGGAAAGATATCAGAAATATTTAAAGTTTGGGTGGAAGAACACATTGTTTCAGTTCACATGTGTACCAAATGGTTGATTCTGTGCCCCCCCTCCCCCCGTCTTTACGAAAATAACAAAACGCATACGGTCTTATCTCAAGAAGCAGGGTATACTCAACTCAATTTTCATTTGTGACATTTCTGTGCAAGATGATACTAAAACAGAGTGTGAACAAAATGTTTGCAAAACAATGCAAGTGTTTGGAAGCTGGGTTTATACCTCGTGCAACTCAAATTAGTGCTGGAGCCATCTCAATTTCTAACATATATCATTATACTGAATTCTGTAAATATGACTATACAGCTTACATCTGAAAATACTGAGAGACTTATAACAATGTGTCCAATGACACTGCAAGCAGAAAAGGTAAAAATGAGACTAATGGCTGAGTTGATCGGGTTTGTGGCAGGGGCCTTTTCTGCGGTTAAAGTATGCAAAATTGTATTATAGATTATTGACAATGAGAAGTCACACATTATGGGGATTGTGAAGCGTATACAGGTTTGTCCAAGGAAGGGAAACATGACGTTCAATGGTGGATTGATAATGTGGATACACCATGGAAACCCACCCATAATAATTACCTCTGATGCATCCAGTACCATAGGTTGAGAGGTGTGAGAGATTGGGAAAAATGGTGGCCAATAGTCTCAAGGGAAAGTGGATTACATATAAATAAGTTGGAGCTTTTAGCCGGTTTTTAAGCAGCAGGCTCTGTGTTCTGAAAAACGTTACGTCCACATTCAAATTACAGTGGACAACACGAGAGCTCTGCCCTGCAATAACAAAATGGGAGGCAAAAAGCAAGATTGTAACAAAATAGCAAGAGATATGTGGCTATGGGCCACTGAAAAGGACATGCGTGAGCTTTATAGCTGGGGCCAAAAAATTGGGAAGCCGATGACCAAAGTATAATCTATCATAATAATACAGAATGGAAATTACAGTCCAATGTTTTTCAATGTATTGTTAACAAATTTGGAATGTTAACATAGCTGTATTTGCATCCCGACATAATTTCCAGATAAAGCCATGTATTCCATGGAAGCCAGACTAAGATGCAGCATATGTGGGTGCCTTTACAATAGAATGGGGGCAAACGTCGGTGTGTGCATTTCCTCCCTGTAACCTTATCGGTAAAGTGTTAAAGAAAATAGGGCAAAGAAAATCAGAGGCCATTTTAATTGCACCGTGCTGGACGACACAGACTTGGTTCCCTATGCTACTCGATCAACATGTTAATTAAATACCTCCTTTTGCTGCACAGGTCACAAGTAATTCTGACATTACCCTGCAGCCCAGACCAACGGCCACATCAGGCAACGGCCACATCGGGCAGCCATTTCACCTTTAGGGGACATGAACACAGGTCATAACATAGGGGGTGCATCCCCTAATTGTTCGGTTTCTGAAAGGGATATTCCAACAGAAACCAATTATCCCAAAGAATCTGGTCACTTGGGACATGAAGATAGTGTTAGATTATTTGCGAACAATAACACCCTCAGCGACCCTGTCGTTAAATCAGATGACCCAAGAATTGCATTTGCTATTCGCTTTACTCTTTGGCCAGAGGCACCAAACATTGCAACTTTTAGATTTTCGGAGAGAATTGAAATGTCAGTGTACCTATTAGTATAGGAGATGTATGGAAGCAAACTGAACCGCGAACACACATAGAAGCAGTTAGATTCAATAGCCTTCCCCCAACGTGCACTGTGTATTAAGTGATTATGTTGAGCACACACGCTCTATTTGGGGTGACAACACACAATTGCTCATACGTTGTGTCAAGCCCCTTGAACCTGTGAGTGGAGAAATAATTCAACATCCAACAGGATAAAAGAAATACTGCACTGCTAACATTAATATGGAAATACTCAAGGCCTCATAGTACACGATCGGAGGTGACCATAAGGCAACCTGTGCCGCTTGATGCAATTTCAAAAACAGCAGGATGGTCTGGAAAAAGGAACATTTGCCAAGCATTACGAAAATAGTCCACAAATTGTGGCACTTTTGCGCATAGTATTTTTGTCCCACTTTTGCACATAGTATTTTTGCAAGCAGCAAAAGGATAGATTATAATAAAGGAACTAAAATCAGCAATTTTTGTCTCAGTATGGAGAGAGCGAGAGAGCGAGAGAGAGAGAGAGAGAGAGAGAGAGAGAGAGAGAGAGAGAGAGAGAGAGAGAGAGAGAGAGAGAGAGAGAGAGAGAGAGAGCAAACGCTTTGTGACTGAGTGGAAGATTTTCTTTTTATCAGTGAATTTCAAGATTAACGTAAAAAGCTAGACTTGAGTTTAGAGGCTACCTTGGAAGATACTTATGGTATGTCTGCTTAATGGATTTGGTTAGGATGGCTGTTGATATTACTTCATGTGCGACAAGCAAATTAAATTGGTTTACTGTAGGTAGTAAATGCTCTTTAGTTCATGTTATTGCACTTTTTAAATCAACTCGAGGCAAGTTCCTTTAAACATCTCACGTGGCCATTATATGTAATAACGGTGAGGCATTATTTGAAATTAAATGAGATTTACCTTAAGTTGGAGTTTGAACCATGTCAAACCATGGAGACATATAGGGGTTACTCGGCCACCCAATACTTACCCTCTGAGGGTGATTACTTTCCTCTCGTTCTTTAAAGCATAAATATTCATAGATGGCTCCATCTCACGTAACCCCGCCCCTATATGTCTCCATTTTTCGACAAAATTCCCATCAAGCTTCAACTTGCAGGTACGTCTTATTTTATCTCAAAATATGCTGTACCTCCTGAAGGTGTGGAGCCAACTTGAGATAATATCGCTTTCGATCGAGCACCCGGTTCAGCTGGCTCAGCCTGCAAAGTGAGAATTCTAGAAGCAGTCCAGTGGGTACACCGGCATTTCTCAGTATGCTGATATGTATATCTTCCCACTTATTTTATACCTATATGTACATGTATATTTCTTTATTATTATATTCTTGTATTATGAGCCCGCATGGGCACAAAAAGGAAAAAAAAAATCCAAAGTGAATGTATACGTACATTTTGTCTTCTTTCCGTGTTATTTTACAGGGCAGCATACAATAAATTTTCGATGTTCGAACATCTAGGAACACACATTGATGCACCATACCACTTCTTGAAAACCGGTCAGCAAATTCATGAGATACAGTTGAAGCAATTGCATGGGCCTGCAGTGGTCATCGATATCAGAGAACGAGCCAAGCAAAACGTAAATGCCCCAGTCCTGAAAAAGGACCTTCAAACGTGGGAAGAGAAATACGGACGGATTCCTGACAAGGCCTTCATTCTCATGTATTCAGGGTGGGGACAATATTGGACAGATGGCCCCTACGGCCGGTACATTGGCTTCAGAAATGGTACAACTGGCGGCACAACCATGAACATGCCTGGATTCAGCGAAGAGGCCATTGACTGGCTACTGGAAAACCGGGGGAGCTTTCTGGGTTTAGGTTCAGACAGCATGTCTTTTGATATTGGGAATAACACAAAGTGGTCAGTGCACGTAAAATTACTCGGGGCAGGGAAAGTGGGCATAGAAAATATGGCAAAAATGGATAAAATACCCCACCAGGGAGCCCACCTTTACCTGTTTCCCATGAAGATTCAAGGGGGCACTGGTGCCGCCACCAGAGCATATGCCGCCTGGGGATCGGACACGGGACCGTTTAGTGTTGGAGTGGGGATTGGCAATGCTCCTAGACTTTCACCATTATCCAGCACAATTTTTATAAATTTTGTTATATCATGCATTTTTTTCTGAACACAAGAGAGCTACATAAGGCAAAACATTTCAATGTATTAAAGAGACTAAGACCAAACAGTGCCCTACGGGACAATGTCACCATGGAATAGAGCAGGTTCCACAACTGTCGTTTCATGCATGTTGTGTTTACAGCCTGAGAAAACCATTAACAAGATGGGGTTTTCTTTTTGTGCCCAAGCTTGGGAGTTGTCTCCAGCAACATAGCCAGATGAACTGTCGACTGCCGGAACTGGTCTACAATACCTGTAATGAGCCGTCTATTGTCTCCCCAGGTATGGAAGGGAACCCTTGGTAGTGGATCTTTCTGCAGGAGCATTATAAACGAGAGGAATAGCTATACACATAAAGACATTAATAACAAACCCAACCATGAGGTAGTTATTGTGATGTGACATAGATAATAAAACATGCATACAAAAAGGATTTTATACGATGATATTAACCACCAAACTGATCTTTTGACAAGGTTTAGATGAAATATATACATAACGCCTCCAAAGAAATAATGCCGAAGATCAAGTCCTTATTGAAGAATATATCTCCGTTGAACAACTATTTCATATCAGGAAAGTAAATGAAATTTATTTATCATATTGATTACAATTTTCCACCACAAGCCACAAATGCATATAAATGTAACATATTAGTATTATATCAGTTTGGAGAAATACAGAGTTCTGTGTAAAAACTGTGGTGCAATATACTTTATTACAAATATGGTGACTTGCATAATAGTCCTGGCCATGGCATAGAGACCCGTATACATCTCGAAAGGCATAGACTTTGACAATTGGTATGAGTAGGGAGTAACACAAGCTTCAAGAATCCACTAGGTGGGTTCAAAAATTTGTAGCATAAGCCAGGAGTCCGCCATTTTCCAAAATGGCCTCCACAGAGTTGAAACGAAACAATAAAAGTCTTGTAAATTTTTATTGGAAGGTAGCAGATCGATGATTTTGGTGTCGATAATGGGGTTTTAGGTATGCAGAGTACAGTGGTGCGATAAAAACCATGTTTGGCATGGCCTTGTTGAAACTATTCAAGATGGCTGCTTTCCGAGGTCCATCAATTATAGTGAAGTATCTACATTTTGATAGTCACATAGGGAAAGGAATAATTTTGGTGTCTATTGTGGGATTCTCACGCATGCACAGTATAATTCAGCTTTAAAAACATTCTAACATTTGCTTGTTTACCTAAACATAAGAGGGTTATAACCCTAAGTCCATTAATGTGGAAAAATGGTAGAAGTGGAAAATCTAGACTTTGGTGTTTATTGTGAGGAATCTAGTTGTATCTCATCAACTGAAGCCGGCCAGCTGGGACAATATTGTGTAGTCTATGCAATGGGATTCTTAGTAATACTCAGCTTCAATTAAAATTGCTTTTTTATGCCCCCTCCAAATGAAGTTTGGGGGGTACACTGTTTTTTCTAGCCTGTCCGTCCATCTGTAAGTCCATCCCTCCTATATCTAGTGAACAAGATATCTCATGGATGACTGGTCAAAAATACCTCAACTTCACAAAACTTACGACATTTAAGATTTTTCTAAATTTTAGTGCAATAGATATTGAGATTACAGAATATATTGTATATAAAGGAGAATCTTTGATGTTTACCTTCAAAATAATCTTTGCTGTCTGAAGTTTAAAATGGTGTTTTTCATGTATTTATTAATTAGAGCTGTAGTACTCAAAATGGTGAAAAGATACAGACTGGGAGATAATGTTATACCCATTCTCCAGAAAAAATAATGACGTAATATGTTCTACGCCATGTTTTTATGTTATTTTCTGTATTTGAAGACTTGATTCGGACCTATAGCTTGCCTATAAAATAAAGCTTTAATACATGCTTTTCTCCTATTATTTCAAGGTTGCAGCTATTATCATTGGACAAAAATAAAAGTGGCCACATCTGGATTACTCACTGTTCAGACTGTAAAACTTGTCCGCCCCAAGTTTTGACTTGTTTTGGGGCCAATGTAGTAACGCTCCTGACTTGCGTAAGAAGGTTCACTGTTCAGCATCATTGTCCAGTCGCTCCATGAAAAAACCCAACCCACATCATTGAAAAAGCTAGATGGTAAAAGCTCTTTATTTCAGACGCACATAGCTCATAGATACTGAATTACCGATTACATTCGTTTGGTATATGAGGAAATAAGAGAGAGAGGGAGAGAGAGAGAGAGAGCTGACTATACGTCGCAGAGCTAATACGTCCGTCCTCCATAGCTACATACAACTTTCCGATCTTGTCAAGTGTATAAAAATCTAGGTCGAGTTTGATATTGTTGGTGCAACCTGCAGTTTTATAAGGGAAATGGGTCAAAATATGAAAATGTTTTGATCACTCTCTCATTGTTAATGCTTGATAGATGTTCATGAAATATAGTCGGATTCAGGAGGAGATTAAAATCTCAGTTGCATATGATACCAGTGGTATCACCTATAACTGATGGAAATTATGAGCTAAAATGTGTTCAAAAATGTACAATTCTCTATCTTGAAAAATAATTAAATTGGATATGCCAAATTCATAGGATATATAGATCATGTACAATGCAAATATGTTACATACTATCATTGACCTTGACGTATTTTTATTAGGTCATCAGTCCTGTAATGTTGAAACAGGTGGTTTAGTAATGGCAGGGTGCAACTTGGACATCAGAAGGCAAAGAAAATTGAACTTCTAGATCAAAAGTGCACTCGAGTACATTGTACATAAAGTTCTACTTGGTGACTTACTTTTTGGGTCACTGTAACCAAATCAAATTTGGAATTTGGCGCTTTTCAATGATTATTGTTTTCTTTCCATAACGTAAAAAGGCATTACCTAATTGGAACAAATGTATAAAAATATAGTATCGGGTCCCAGATTGCAAATATCAATTTTTAATCTAAGTTGAAGATCAAGTTCAAATGGCCAGTTGGAACATAGGGATCATAATGTGAAAATCTGTCAAAGCTCTGGACCCCACAATCTTTTGGTGTAGGCTCATATTATTTTTAGGACTTATAAGGTGTATGAAAACCTACGTCGACTATAGTGTTGGTGGCACCACCCACAGTATTATGAAATATATGGGTCAAAATGTCAAAATCTTATTACCTCAATTTTTTATGGATATTCACAAAAATTAGTGTAACTGTGCAGAAGATCCAGATCGCAGTATAACATGACACCAATGGCGCCACCTATACTTTTTCTGAAATTATGGGTTAAAATATCTTGAAAACATATAATGTTCCATAGCTCGAAAAATAAGTGAATTGAGGTGCCAAATTTGTGCTGAATATAGATCATGTCCAGTACTAATATGTTATGTAATATCAGTCCCTTTGGCCTATTAGTGAAGGTCACCATACCTGTACAGGTGGAAGTGATTTTGTAGTGGCATGGTGTGGCTTGGACATCAAAGGCAAAGAGAATTGAGCTTTCAGATCAAAATTGGACTTGATACATTGTACATAAAATTCTACTTGGTGACCTACTTTTGGGCGACCCAAAGATTGTGTGACATTGACCTATTTTCCAAGGCCAATGCACTGAACAAAATGATTTTTCCTCAAATATCCTGATAAAAAAAATAAAGCAAATAATACAACATGTACCACAAACATGTATCAGGTGGGAGTTTGATATTGCATAATAAGGATCATCTTCAAGAATTCTCAAAGTCATTGAAGGAATGCTTTAAGACAATGATATTTTTGGTGATTGGCAACAGGTTATATGTCAGCAGAGTAAAAGAGCCTGTTGGTCTCTTGTTTACCTGACAATAACTGATAGGATGCGGCTTCGCCCCACCTCCTCTCATTATGCATATGCCAGCGATTCATATTTCCCACTTCCCGAAAACTGTTGACTGCTTACTCCTTAACCTTAATGAGGAAATACCTCGGGTATATTTGAAACAAGGTTTTGCCAGCATGTCACTTTTGGCTGATTTTTTTAGCTTAGCTAATTGCCTTGGGTGGGTCACTACCAAGTTTACTCAAATGGTCATGGTCAAGTGATTTTTTGGATTTTTAAGGTTTTTATTTTTCTTCATTTTTTGGGGAAAGCTTAAAAATCTTCTCCTAAACTGCTTGGTCAATTACTTTGAAATTGTATTGGGACACTTCTGGGGACCTACAGATCTTAATTTATTCAACAGGTGGCGCTGCAATTTTTTAATTTTTTATGAATTATTGTGCGTTTTTGCTATTTTCGGCTTCTCCGTAAGCATTTCTCAGATTATGCTGAAACTTGGTGGATATGTTCTTTGTGGAAGAGTCACACAAGGCTGTTCACCAAGTGGTGTTGCTGTGGATCCCTGATTTTTAACGAATTTTGGAATTTGGGTACTTGTTGGTCAATGCATACATTTCTATTGTTTACTATCCAAGTCAATGGGAATTGCAATGGGAATTCACATTTTCGACCTAATCAAAACCATTATCCAGATTCACTTCAAACTTGGTGGGGATGTGTCTTAGGTAGATCTCTACTACATTTATTCAAATGGTCATGGTCCAGTGATTTTTGGATTTTGAATGATTTTTTTGTTCATTTTTTTTTGGGGGGGGGAGGAATATTAAAAAATCCTCTTCACCGAAACTGTATGGCCAATTACTTTGAAATTGCATAGGGACACTTCTAGGGACCCCCAAACCTGAAGTTGTTGAACAGGGCGCGTTGCGATTTTTTTCTTTTTTTTTATGAATTTTTGAGGGTTTTTGCTATTTTCGACTTGTTCTCCAAAACCATCTCTCGGGTTGTACTGAAACTTGTTGGATATTTTGTTTATGGAAGGGTCACATAAGGTTGTTCACCAGGTGGCGTTGCTGTGGATCCCTGATTTTTAACGAATTTTTCAATTCGGATACTTGTTGGTCATTGCATACATTCCTTTGTTTACTATGTAAGTCAATGGGAATTGCAATGGTAGTTTACATTTTCGACCTCATCTAAAAACCGTTAGCCAGATTCGCTTCAAACTTAGTGGGGATGTGTCTTAGGTGGGTCTCTACCGAGTTGATTCAAATGGTGCCGGTCCAGTGATTTGGGGTTTTTTAACGAAATTTTCTTGTTGATTTTGCATGCCTATTGATTACCATGCAAGTCAATGGGAATTGTAAAGTCATTAGGGTTTACAACGCTGATAGACAATTTTTGACTTCTGCGAAACCATCAGCTAGATTCTCTTCAAACTTGGTTGGGGTGTTCCTTGGGTAGGTATCCACCAAGTTTGTTCAAACGGTCACAGTCCAATGATTTTTGGATTTTTTTAAAAGATTTTTTTTGTTCATTTTTTGGCCAAATCTTGAAAAGTCTTTACCCTTGTATATAATTACTCAGCCAATTGCTTTGCAATTGCATAGGGACACGTCTGGGTATGAGGGTGATACATGTACAGTAGGTGAGTGACCTTGACCTCATTTCCAAGGTCCCAGGGTGACGTGCAATTCACTGTTTATATGGTAACCTGAGAACTGTTAAGGCTAGGACATGCATATTGCACATGCTAGTTGCCCTTAATAAGGGCCAGAATAAGACAGTTAATGAGTGACCTTGACCTCATTCTCAAGGTCATAGGGCCACTTGCTCAAATTTTACTGTTCACTTGACAACATGAGAGCTATTTGAGCTTGGACCTTGATGTTGAACATGGCAGTTGTCCTGAGCAAAGGCCACACTTAGACAGTACATGGGTGACCTGAACCTCATTCCCAAGGTCACTGGGACACAGACACTTACGTGAATTTTACTTTTCACATTGTAACTGTCGAAGGAAGGACTTTGATGTTGAACTTGTTGGTGGTCCTCTATTTAGGATATATTGAGACTCTACATTAGTGACGTTGACCTCATTCTCAAGGTCACAGGGCCACGAACATGAATTTTACTGGTCGTGTGATAACCTGAGAACTATTTGTAACGTGACTTTGATCTTGCACATGGGGATAGCCCTCTATGAAAGTTAGATTCAGAATAGGTCAGTGACCTTGACCTGATTTCCAAGGTCATAGGACGACTTGGTCCGCTGAGCACAGGACTTTCACAGTCCTCTTGTTTAATATATATTATTACTGTCAAATACAATTATCATATAGTGGATATAGTGTGGTATTCTTTCGGCTTGGATTGATCCTGTAAAATCAAAAAGAAATAGCCAGACCCATCACAACCTTCCAAGCAGGCTTTATGCCTTTGGTTCATACCATACCGTTCCTAACCATATCGTACCATGCCATACCACCTGTATATACATGATTAAGCCAGATTTCTCAGGCAATTCATAGTTTCGAACCAGTTGTAATATTACGGAGCATAATGTCTTTTGCAGCATGTAGTCTGGTTTCATCCAATCAGAACGCAAGATTTTTGTGTATCTCTATTTCTGTACCAGACCACCAGCTCACTTCCTTGGTCACCCCCAAATAAGGTCTTGACCTGACCAAAAATGGCCGGCAAGCTGAACTACAGCTGGGCTGCATATTCCTGCATTATAGCGCAGGCCTGGCAGTCCATCCTGGGCATGCTATGAGACCAACGTACTCCACCACCAATAAAGGATCAACTAGGCCAAAACTGCTTCAATTTTCCCTTCACGGAGAAACCTAAAGTTACCAAAATACTAAATGCATAAAAAATATATATGTATACATACATACGTACATACATACATACATACAAACATATATATACACCCATACATATATACATTTATACATACATACATACATACATACATACATACACGATTTTGACATGAGAGCCAAAACGTAAACGGCTGCTTCTCTGACACCACTTATCCGATCGCTTCGAAAGTGTATAGGAAGACCTGTGGGTACATCTATACATAACTTTCCTCAACGAATGCCTCTTGTAAGGAATGTACCTTTACTTAATCTTTACCACACTGTCCACCCAGTGGCGCTGATGACATTCCTGATTTACAACGAGCTTTACGATTAAGCATTGGTAGCAAATGTACAAGTCAGGATGGGGATAGTTGAGTAAATTGTTCACAAAACTGTTCGCCAGTTCCTGTTGCAAATGGGTTAGAATATTTCTTGGGTAGATCTGTAAAATTAATTCAATTGGTAATTGCTTAAAATAAATAATGAATTTGCTCTATTTTTATTTATGTTTCTAAACTAACGAATTTTTCTTTAAACCGCTTCGCCAATTGCTTTGAAATTACACAAAAATTCATCTGGGGGAGGCACCAGCCTTATTCAGTTCATTCATATTGGTAATTTGACAGACAAATCGGAGTGTAAAAGATGGTAATGTCAGCTTAGTTTTAGGCTCCAACTAAAATCATCAGCTTGCACTTTGAAATTGGACATAACGATTCTCTTCTGTCACTGTAGCTTTTGTGCAGCATTTGCTGACCCTGATCTCATTTTGAAGATAACATAGTAATTTTTGTGATTTACCTTTCAGAATAATAACTAGCTAAACTAGATCATCCGTATTGCAATTTATGGTAGTACATCGTAAGAGCTGGGTTAAAATTGCACGAGACCCTAAAACATTTCCCAAAGTCACTGCAATGAATTTAGGTGTTTTTTTGGGGGGGTGTTTTTTTTTTTTTTGAGTGATAACTTCAAAAGTATGTGCGCTAAGGCTATAACGATTCACATTTTGCAGTGAAGATTGTATATTAACATGTAAGAGCACCGATTTAAAATACTGTAGACCTATGTATGAATACTTTCACAGCACTTGACACCGACAACACGACTTTGCTCCAAACATGTCCTTATATATATTAGACTTCTCATTTGAGATCATATAAAGTATATTTATTTTTGAAAGTATACATTTGGATTCAGCTAATAATAATAACGAAAGTTTTATAAGTGTTCAGAAACTGAATTTCAATTGCTTAATTAAAAAATTTAATTTTTACTGCGAATTTTTTTTGTCCGTATTAAACAGTACACTGGCAGCAAAAATGTGCTTTTAATTTTGGATAAGGGTTTTAGTTCAAAATACACAGGATGTTTCAATAAAGTTAAAACTTTAAGTTATGCAGAATTCCAATTGAAATTTTATTAAATCAATTGCGATGCTAAAATTTAATATTTAGTACCAGAATCTAATCTTTCAAAATATATATATATGATTTAGAGTATTAAATGGCTACCATAGACAGAATTTGGACATGAGGGGCATAAAGTGTACAAACCCCTCAAACCAGGCTTAGATTTTTCATACACGTATTATGCAATGAATAATTGATTTTGGCTTGCTGTTTCATTGTGAAATTGGGATTTTTTTTCTTAATACATTTGGAGTGCTTATTTAAAACAAGAGGCCCATGAGCCTAGTGCTCTGCTGACCACCATCACTAAAAATAATTTTCTGTAATGTATTCACTGCACGAAGACAAGGTTGGCTTTACTATGCAACATCAAGCTTCCAATTTCCAGATTCTGTTTACAGACACCTATGGGCTGATAATTTTCAGGGCGTCACGTCAGGTTCCTCTCTTGGGAAAATGGGGGCAATATTCTCATCACTTGTGGGCAATATTGTATATAAGCCCCAAGTATTCCTCTTACACCCAAAGTATCTAGAAAAACTACAATCTGATATTGCTTTTTCAGCTTAAAGGAAAAGTCATACTGGCAAGTGTTTTGAATACCAGAACAGGCGAAGAGCCAGACTATATATTCAATTACCAAAATACAAGCCACACACCTCTACCACCCGACTACATTCCTGACAAAGTTCCCCCTAAAAAGTTGAGCCTAGATAACATTTGTAGACGGTAAAGCAAACGCTTTTAGATTTGTGCAAAACAACAGTACTAAGGACTTAATGGCCGTTCTATGGGTGATAGCTTTGGCCAGGTGACTTTCCACCAATACGATGGCAGGAGTATAGTAGACCATTGTATTGTTCATCACTCAATTATAAACTCAATAAGCTACATCGAAGCTACATCGAAGTCCTAAAACTAGCTGAAGCACTGTCCGACCACGGTCCCATATCATTTGCAATAAATACTAGCTTCCTTTCTCAAGGTGAACCTCCAGTGAATCTGCGAAACCTTTCTAACTGATACAAATGCGGCAAAGAATCAAGTCAAACGTTCAAGGCGGCCTTTTCCTACTCTGATATTCAATACCAATTTGACCATTTATCTCGTGATGCAACAACCAGAAACCTACCTTCAAAAAGCCTACTAAAAAATATTTACACTCAGCTGCTGAAAAATCCCTACGTCCGTAAAGACACCAGCGGGTAAAAGCAACCCGTGAAAAATGCTTTGATGATTCATGTATCTTTCTGAAACGGGACTGTGAAAAATTAGGAACCCCATATAGGGGAAACTTTTTGACGACACTGCCAACCCAATCCGAAACTGACAGAATCTGTCAATCTAGAATGGAAGTTAAAAATTAAGTACATTTTATGATACAGTCAATTACATAAGGATGAACGAACAGTTTTACTTCATGAAGTATCTGACAGGTATGATGACCTCACAAAAATAGGCCAAGGTCACTGACAATATATATGATTCTAGATTTGGACATTGTCTATATATCCTATAAATTTGACAAGTTTAATCCAATTACTTTACGAGATATGGAATTTTTAATCTTAAAACACATTTTGGGTCATAATTACCATCAAATTATAGGCGGCTCCACTAGTATCATAAGCAACTTAGACTTTGACCTCCCCCACAATTTTGCCAAATTTAGTGAAGATCTGCAACAAAATAAATATGCTAGAGTGTTCACAAGATTATCAATTTTTGACCCCTGTATTGCATAATATTGTAGGTGGCGCCACCAATATCGAAAAGACCCTAGATTTTTATACCCCCTATAAGTCCTGAAAGTTTTATTGGGCTAACTTCAATACTGTGGACAGTACTGCAGTCGAAAGATTTTCATATTTTTACCTGTACATTACATAATACTATAGGTGGCGCCATCAACATTGAAGTCGACAAAGATTTTATACACGCTATAACTCCTAAACGTTACATGGGACCATCTCAAGAATTGTAGGGTGCAGATCATTCACGAGATGACCCCAATATTCAAACTGGCCGTTTGACCTTGACCTTTTAACTCATGTTAAAGAATTGTTATTTTCAAAATATGCACCTCACATCCAGCTTTCCATATATAGTCTGTTTGTACAAATCAGGTAATAGCTTTTCGAGTTATTGAGGAAAAACAATAAACTAGAACAAGGGCCAAACTCCATAATTACTAGGTCACAGTGACCCAAAAGCAGATCACCAAGTACAGTTTTATGTGTTGTGTAATCAAGTGCAATTTTGATCTGGTGGTTCAATTATCTTTGCCGTTGATGTCCAAGCTACACCCCGCCTTTACAAAATAACCTTTTCCAATTAACAGGCATCGTGACCTCACAAAAATAAGTCAAGTTCACTGATATTACATAATATTCTACCTTTGGCCACGGTCTATATATCATATAAATTTGGCAAGTCTACTCAAATTACATTTCCAAATATGGAATTTTACATCTTAAAACATATTTTGGCTCTTAATTTCCGTCAAATTATAGGTGCCGCTACCAGTATCATTAGCAGCTTGGACTTTGATTTTCCCCCACAATCTCACCAAATTTGGTGAAGATCCGCCAAAAATCAAAAATGCTAGAGTGTTCACAAGATTTACACATTTTGACCCCTATATTACATAATGATGGAGGTGGCCCCACCAATATCGAACTCGGCCTAGATTTTCATACACCCTTTAGTCCTAAAAGTTATATTGGGCTAACTTGAAAACTGGAGAGTATCGCGCTAACGAGCAAAGGTTTACGGACGGACGGACAGACAGGACGGACGGACGGACAGGGCGGACGGACAGACATGAGCGGTCGCATAAGCTCTGCGACCTTTAGTCCGCAGAGCTAAAAACCTGATAAGGGTTATCATTATTTTCGATAGGCAGTGACTTTGGGGGTCAGTAGGTATGGGTTCGTATCAACCAGAATGTGAGGACAAGCATTCTGCTGGTTGCCCCTGTGCACTGAGACCCGGCCTTGATCTGCGTGGCTGATGGGCCTTGGCCCTGCTGCCGACGCGCCTAAATGGGTGCTTGGCGTTGGGTGCGGGCTGAGTCTTTTCTGCCGCGCAGTGGAGCCGGAGTACAGGGGTCACTAAGTCATTGCAAATTACTCATGCCCTTATTTATACTGATTCGAAATGCAAACAATTATTAATGGCTATTTTAGGTTTGTTTACTGAAGGTTATTATTTATGTTTAGTTTTGCGTGAAAATGTTTGATTGGTGCTACTTAAATGTGTAGATTTAATTTGCTATTTGTCGTGGTAGGTGCGCAATGGTCAACAGTCCCCTTGTACAATTTGGAATGACATCTCTAACTATCCGGGCTGCTTCAAAATTTTCACGGAAAAGAGCGAGAAAGGGGGCATAAGGTGACATAGAGCGAAACGAAACGAGAAACGTCGAAGGATTTGGCACCATTCACTTTTACCCATTGCAGGAAACAAGAATAATGTAGTTTTGCACTTCACTTATGTCTACATTTACCAAAAGCATTTTCCTGCTTGATTATTGTTTTAAAAAACGTACAGTGAACTTAATGTTAATTATGATACAATTTACATCCCGATTTCGATCGTAGTATACTGCCCACCAATTTTATGCCCATGTACCTGCTTGAATGTTTGTCAAACACTGGAGTCGCCTGTCCATAATTTCGCTTATGACATGTACGACTCTTAATATTTCACCAGTGACACGCATTTATAAGTCAGGTTGCATAAGAACAAAATTACAATGAATTGCATGGCAGAGCGAGAAAACAGGAAAGTAAACGAGCAATGTTTGTCTTGTGTAGATTTATCCGAACCACACCATATGTATAAACATGTAAAACTACTGGCAGCGTAGTGGCAGAGCGTGTCTTTGATATGTATATATATATAAGTATATATATATATATATATATATATATATATATATATATATATATATATATATATATATATATATATATATATATATATATATATATGGACAGCTGATTTTAACTCTAGCCGAAATTTTAACATCAATTTCAACATTACGAGAGGGGTTCATCTAGGTTTTGCCTGCTCCCCAATCATTTTTTCTTTCAAGAAATAAAATAAGTTTAAACCTACATCAAGAAAATTAACGTGTAAACATAATTTTGCATATATAATTTGGGGGACCCACAAGTCTAACTTGGGTTTTTAAATCCGTAGTCACAGTTTAACTAAGTTTATTTATCTGTTATTGTTTATTAATTATACAAAATTTAGCGTGTCATGGCAGATCTGTTAATTCGTTTTATTTATTTATTTATTTATTTATTTATTTATTTATTTATTTATTTATTTATTTATCCGTTCGTTCGTTCGTTCGTCTATTTATTTATTTTGTTTGCTTGTATTGAAAGACGGTCCCCCAATTTTTGTTTTATAACGATTAAAAGTGCTGCTATCGACTGATACTCACATTTTCTCGCGAATGACAGGCCTTCAATTCTTATCCCGTATTGCAGCTCTATGTTAAACAAAACTGAACTTCATTTTGCATTCAATTACTTCGTGATATGTGATGCTTGGGAGTAGAATTACCAGAAATTTCGCTTATTTCTCAATCCCTTTTCTTGCACTTTCAAACAAAAGCATGTTTAAAATAATGTTAAGTGTCCGATGAAACTCATCTCTTGTATAATGACATGTTTTCCTATTATCATTATTATTGCACCGAGGCAAGCAAGTTATTGACCCAGTCTTGAATTCTACAAGAAAGACTCTTAAGAGCCAGGTATGGTAAATATTTGTATCACAAAACTTGCAAACCTCACTTGCTAGGAATGTGGCGGCTTGTGCAGCGTGTCTGACAGCGTTAGTGAACACGTGAATTGGACCCGACAGGTCCTAATACTTGCTTTAATTTCAGGATGAGATGCCCAAAATATTCGATTTGACGATACCAACGCCCCATTAGAACTAGGTAGCTTTAGGTTTTACCATGGAAAAAACTCCACATAAAAACTACTAAAGTTACTAAAAAATATCAATTTTTTTAATCATTAAATTAATTTCTTTTTTAGAATATTTCAAAATAAAGTAAATATTGCTGTAGTGATTAATGTGCCAAGATCAGCACGTGTGCAAGGTTTGATTTTTTAATTGACCAGTAAATTATTTTGAAAAAAAATCTTAAAAATTGTCTGGTATTAGTAGTTATTACGAAGAAAAATAAATCAGATTCAACTCAAATTAGACAGTGTCATTACCATATCTAACCCTTAGTCCTAATGAAAAAAATCTAAGTCAATTGTATGTTTAGCTGAATCACATAAATTGTTAGTTCGTCTTTACCCAAAAGAGTCCAAAACGTATGTGCAGAGGTCCACAGGGTAAAAAAGCCATGTCTAGTTTTTATATGACAGAAGGCAAACAGTTTTGTTTAAAAAAAAAGAAGAAGAAAAACTACCTTACTTTGGGGAATATCTGTTATGGTCAATTACAATATTTGAGGCACCTCATAACTGAGCTTTCAGTGAGAATTTGAGAATTTTGACCTGTATGAATCGCGCTAGGCGTTAACTAGCGTCAGACACTCTATACATATATGGCTATATGAGGATAAGGTCGTTTACACCAAATGGGGCACCATAACCTCTCCAGTCACTAAAATGCAATGCTGCTTTTTTCATAATGAAAAAGGTATTGCAGCCCTATATTTCACAAATTTCCCACTTTTCTATTCCTCTTATATCTGACATTGTATTCTACGTGTATATTATTTTATATATTTATTTATGTAGTTCAATACATTTTATCGGGGGGGGGGGGGTAAACAGAAATATAAATGTAGGACACGGTCATATCAAGTTGGTCGATAAATGAATTAAAGCGTACTCTGTATAATACTACATATCCCAATAAGACTGCTAGCGTTTCAATATAAGTTCAAAGCTACAGGTATAAACACGTGATGGCACATGTATACATGTTTTTATTGCTAAAATTGACTGTCTTGTTACATTCAAAGACTTAAAACCCGTCCATACAGCAGAGCATCTGTTGTTTCTACTGCGGGTCACAACTTGGATGTGGACAGTTTCATTCTTTTCTTTCTTTCTTTCTCTCTTTCCCTCTTTCTTTCTTTCTTTCTTTCTTTCTTTCTTTCTTTCTTTCTTTCTTTCTTTCTTTCTTTCTTTCTTTCTTTCTCTCCTTCCTTCTTCCTGTTACATCTTTGAGCTGCTCAGTAAGACTTGTATTATTAGTATATTATATTATAATGAAGTGAGACACATGGATACGAACCCGTCGCCTTTCGAATGTAAGCTATCCACTCTAACTATTGTGCCACACAGGTTCTTGGCATTTTCGGTCCGTTGGCAGACAATTGGACGTGGTGCTATAATCGCTGCTGTACTATAGAACTCAGAAAATCATGTAATCACTATGAAAATTCAGTTAATATTGATAACAACATACACATCCGTTTTTTCCAACACTTTAAGTTTACTATGATTTAAAAATATTATGCGATACAAGTCTAAATAATAAAGCTTATACTACTACTAGTACTACTAAATATAATAATGATAAAAATGATGATGAATATATGATGATAATAATAATAATAAAAATAATAATAATAATAGTAATAATAATAATAATAATAATGATAATGATAATAATAATAATAATAATAATAATAGTAATAATAATAATAATAATAATAATAATAATAATAATAATAATAATAATAATTATTATTATTATTATTATTATTATTATTATTATTATTATTAGCAAATTACATGTCGCCTGCAATGCATGGTCCTGCCCTTATTGAACTCGATGCTTTTGTCTTTCAACCAGTCTCAAGGCTTTTCACACTTTTTCGCTCTTCGGGAAAATTTTGAAGCAGCCCGATTATATTAGTGTTGCTTTAGATTCATTACATGCGCAATGGTGAATAACCCCCTAATAGAAGTTGAAATGACATCTCTATCTATCATACTTTCGAGGATATTCAAGATTTAAATTTTCAAATGTCCCAATTTGCATTGTTTTAAACATCTTCAGTCCTCTATATAAAAAGGTCCAACTCCTTGTATGGATGTACAAGGAAGCCAAGTTTGGAGTTTCTATGTATGTGTCAGAGAAAAGTGTCGCACAAATTCACTGGTAAAGAAAGAAAGAAAGAAAGAAAGAAAGAAAGAAAGAAAGAAAGAAAGAAAGAAAGAAAGAAAGAAAGAAAGAAAAAGAAAGAAAACACCATCCACAGAATTTCAAGCACCATCCACAGGCCTCCCCCTCCTCCCGCACAATCTGAAAAGGCAGTCAACGTTTTTTGCATTACCGCGTTGATGCGTGCAATACAACAGGCGGAACTATGTTACAGCTGACCTTATTTAAAATACAAAATCATGTTGGCTGTTCTGTCTGCCTGTTTTTCCCATTTTTCCGTTCACCGACGATTTAAGTGAGTTAAAAAATAGTGTTACTTGGGGAGGTCTATGGCGTACATCGCAGTAAACGGGTTATACTGTGGCCTGCACAGTGTATGTCCTCCTATTCTAGACTTATTTGCGTAGCTCGTAATACGATGTTGTGAGTGTACAGGTCACGGTGTGCGACTCTTAGCCTGGACCGCTGGGGGCAAACCTTTCTAGAACTGCACGACTACATAACAACAGACGGTGAACGGCATGGCAGATCGAAACTACAACGCTCTTCCAAAGGACGATGTCATTAACTGTTTCCATTGGCTTATTTATGGGTACTTCGCAGAAGAAATGACCAACGAAGACGCAGAAAAAGCAGTATCGTTGATGAAAGACATGCTGGAGGAACATTACGAACGCATAACGAATCTCTCCAACCCCGAAAAGATCCGAGAGATGTTTAGGGTGTTGGAGGAGAGGGGCGTCATTGCAGCAAATGAAACAGAGCAACTTCACTGGCTTCTGAAGTGCATTCCCTGCGACGGGATGCTTCAGAAGCTACGGGAATACGAGGATGAACGACCCGTTGTGCTACCCCAGCAGCAAGAGACCGTGAAAGACACGTTTATAGGACGAGAGGAGGAAGTACGCCAATTGAAAGATGTAATTGAAACTGCGGAGTACCAGACTGCAGACACGGGACCAGTTATGTGCCGTAGAGTAACCAGAGTTACCGGAGTGCTGATTGAAGGTTTTGCGGGAATAGGAAAAACGAGTCTTGCCAAGCAGGTCGTCAGCAGGCTCAACAACAGACACCGGCTTTACTTGGTCAATCTGCGCGGTCTGGCTGCAATTGAAAGCATTTATTTCGCGGTGATGTATGTACTTAATGTCCCTGCCAATGATTACCAACCACATCGTTTATTTGAAGCACTCAAGGCACTGGATGAAGGTTAGATTTAGTTATTTTTTATATGATATGAAGTCAACTGTACCGTTCTCTGGGGTCACCATCATTATTTTATCTGCTTGTTTATGTTGGAGTTCTTGGGAATCGAAACTGAAAGTAGACTACCATAACTCCCTATGGTGTGTCATATTGAGTGGTTAGGAGCCATGTCACGTGTCACGCTTAACGGCATTTGACGTTACACTTTTTGAGCTGCCCACCCCCTCCTCTTAACTGTAATTTACGTCCAGAGTGAACCTCCGTGACACGCAACTGATCTTTCCTTTGTGCATCATCAGTCCACTCTAGATCATTACAGTTGACCTAATATATACCCCGTCAGCCAGTGGGAGCTCCCGAAGGCAGGCGAAATGCCGACAACAAAGTATAGCATTACCGAGTATATTTTATATGTGGGCATGCTCATTTACGGCCAGGAATTGGCTTATTCGATTGAAAACTCGAGCACACGCATTCCTATAGGACGCAACAACTGTCGCACCACCCGAAACAAAAACAGAAAGAAAAAAATCTAAAAACAAAGACAACCAAAAAACAAACAAGAAACAAACTAAAAAAGAGAGAGCAAAAACGCACACAAAAAAGAAACAAAAAATAAAAACAAAACACCAAAACATAACAAAAAACAAAAAACACCACAAATTACAATAAAAAAAATACAAAACCAAAGAAAAACGAAAAACAAGAAACAAACAACAAAAAAAAAAAACAAAACAAAACAAACAAACAAAACAAAAAAACAAAAAAACAAACAAAAAAAATATCTAGTTCAGAGTTTCCGAATTACGAACATCGGGCAAAAGTAACATTTACACAATTCAAACTGGGTGCATTATTGCTATTTCCAGTGAAAACAAACATTTTAGTATCATTGTTAACTACTTTCATCTTATTGTACATTGAAAATTCAGTTTT
The DNA here is from genome assembly GCA_964020975.1 of Hermodice carunculata. NCBI lineage: Eukaryota > Metazoa > Annelida > Polychaeta > Eunicida > Amphinomidae > Hermodice > Hermodice carunculata. Next base: position 73,766,515 of record OZ026621.1, read on the forward strand.
TCAACTCCCATTTGTGTTATATGGTGTATTGATGTCACAATGACCACTAAAACTCTGAACCTACAGGGCCGTGTGAACAGCACATGCTCAGCTGACCTAAGCTTGTCCCGCAAAATGAAGCTTGCAACTGAATAGACCTGCCTTGAGGTTTTGCCGAGTGCATATGACATTTAGAAGTATTTCCAACATGGGCGACTGAGCCTCCTAAAATGCAGCCTGACTAGCAAGTCAGCTGAGCTAAAAATTGCAGCGCCACCTGATGAACAAATGAAGAACTAGGAGACCATCGTAGTGTTTCTGTGTGATTGCAATTGGTTGGGTTTTTCAGAGAAGATTTTTTAAGATTTGCCCCCAAAAAGAACAAAAAATTCATACAAAATTTAAAAAATCACTGAAACGTGACCATAAGAACAAACTTAGTAGAGACCCACCCAAGGTACATTGCTACCAAGTTTGAGGTCAATTTGGATGACAACATAAGACTGCCCACTGAGCTACATGGTAAACAATAGGAAAGGTGCAATATCTGATAAGTACCCGAATTGAAAAAAAAATTGTTAAAAATCAGGAATCCACAGCAGTACTACCCGGTGAACAACTTTGTTTGACCGTTACATAAGGAACATTAGCTTAATCTGAGTGACAGTTCTGGAAAAAAAGTCGAAATAGCGAAAACACATTAAAAATCATAAAAAGTGAGAAATAAATTGTACCACCTCCTGGTGAACAGATTAAGAACTAGGAGACCCAACGACGTTTCCAATCTGATATCAGAGCAATTGGGTGAGCCGTTTCGGAGAAGAATATTCTTTAGAATTTGCCCCTAAAAAGGACAAAAATATTTATAAAAAAAAAATCAATCTCTGGAGCACATCCCTTTTAAGAAACTTGGTAGAGACGCACCCAAGGTACATTGCCACCAGGTTTGAAATGAATTTAGTGAATGTTTTTGGGGAAGTCCAAAATGTAAGCTGGGCTTGACTGGTAAGTCTGCTGAGCTGAAAGCAAGTGGTGGTAAAACTCACTCTCGTACTGTTATGAAGAATGTGTGCATTAAACTCTTTCTTTTGAGGTGTATAAAATTGCCTTGCATACATGTTTACTGTAAACATTGTGGTTTGATTTAGTACTGAAAAAGTCCTGACATTTTTCTAAACTTTATACTCGTGACAGTGGAGAGTACACCTGAAAAGACCCAATGGTGGTAAAAAAATATTCAGCTTAATTCCACAAATTATGCAGAATACATGTTTAAATCTATTCATTGTTTAGTATTAAAAATCGCCTTGTACTCATTATAAAGTGTTGTTTTACTAAGTATTGAAAAAGGTCAGGTATCTGCCTATATATCACAGTGGATCTCTGAAAAACGCAAGTGGTGGTAGCAATCATTCATATCAAGTTATTAAAAATACATGTCTAAAGCCACTCAATTTGAGGTATGCAAAAATGCCTTGCACCAATTATATTAAAGTAGTTTTGTTTTATTTCGTATCAAAATTGTATTGTGTCAAAACCGGCTTCCGAAACAGTCATTCACTTTTCAATTTGGGCGTTGCCATGACATATGGCTGCTTGATCATCATCATTGCAATAAAATATCGCAACTGCTGTAAGTGTGCATGCCCAATAGCGGAAAAAAATATAGCGGTGCAAGTATGTTTTACCTTGCAACTTTTACTATATTAACAGGTAAGTTTTACCTTACAACTTCTACTATATTCACAGGTAGGATAAACAGTGGTATTGCAGGCACAAGTTACTCGTTTAACAGTATGGTGATAGACATAAATCAAGATCTGGTAAGCATTACCCACAAAATGCACAGCAGAATAAGTACAGCGTGTATCGTTACCTACACAGTACAGGCTCACCAAATGATCAACAGGCCATGTTGAATCATATACCAAATAGACAGGTCCTCAACCCTGTGATGAACTGTTACTACCTTTTTGGAGTTCTGATAGCTGTACAGGTTCATGAAATGCACTTTATCTGTCAATGTGCATTTAACTGATACACTGTCGAATCTGGCAGAGTACAGGAGTCCCTTAGTACTTTAGATTCCTGTTGGTGAACACTTCATGAAACAATAAGGTGGGATACAAGTGCGGTTGGACTTTGTCATCCACAGGTATACTGATTGTTTCAGATGGTGATATGTCCAGTCAATTTCTTGGCCTGTCTTGAATTATTGCCCTCTTTCGCCAAGCTAAAATGCTTGCAGCCAGAGTCACAGGAACCATTATCATTGTGCCTGATATGGATTCTACTGACCGCCATAATGAGTCCAGTTGAAGCTAGGCGATGGGCCCAGTAAGGGCCCCAGTTTTACCATAGCAATGGGACTGACTTGGTCAAAATGTAGTTTGTTCAATAACTTCAGTAGCTGTCCTTGTGTAATAATGTTTGTAATATTTAAGAGGTCATGCACTGGTACACACATGGTGGGGACCTTAATTATGTAGACCACTGCGTCAATGTTCCTTCTGGTACCTGCAGTCCCTGTGCACCAGGTTACTACAGACTCACCCTGTGGTGTGAAGGTACTGTCCATATGTGATTTCAATTATCTGGGTGTCATTGTGCTGTTTCTTAAGTGTTACCTCACACACTTCAGAATGCTAAGCGTTCCCAAAGATCAAAGTTTCGACGTAGTTCCACCTAGTGGCTGTAGAGAGTGGACCAGTACGACACACCATTGGTTTCCATCTCATGGCCCTGTGGGATGATAATATCTCACCATTTAGGGTTAAGCCCTATGTCAGAATTGGTCTACTTCAATTTGAATGGTAAAGCCTAACTCATTTCAAGGAACTGGCCATATTGCTACATTATAAGAGTGATATGTCGTGCCGTCAATCAAGGGCAATTTAACTTGACAGATCAAAGTCTTATCTCCCCACACAGGATATACATGAGAATGTTCAGGATACCACTGGGAAGGCTGCACTTTCTTAGTGGTACTCCATTTACGATGAGTACTCGACAACTGATGTGAGATGTAATTGATTACCCTCTGGTGCTCTCAGTATGATCTCGCACCAAGACCACATCTACAAAGGTCTAAACAGCATCAGTGTACAATTTATGTGGCCTATTCATTGGCGGGCAAGCTATGACTTCAGATGACAATGGCAAGTTCTTCAGATGTCAAACACTTGCTGCTGCTCAGGGCCCCAGTGTAATGTTTGTTTTTTGCAGGTCAACTTAACCAGTGGTTCTGTTAGTCTACTGTAGCCTGGTGTTGTTTTAGAATAAGAATTAACTGTTCCTACAAAACATTTGGCCTGCCTTACTGTGGTGGTCGGTGGCATTTCTACAGTGGCCTTGACCTTTTTGGGGTCACAATGAATGCCTTGAGGTGTGATGATATAACAAGCAACTGGATTTCTGGTTTACCAAAATAGCACTTTAAAACACTCAATAAAAGCTTTGCTTCCCTCTATGTTTCAAGGACATCTTCAAGATCTTTTTCATGTTCCTCTGAAGAACTGGAGTCAATAACTAGGTCATCAATGGAAACCCATACACACTTACCTAATAGGTCAGACAAGGCCATTGCTATGGTTCTCTGAAAAGTACTTTGTAAATTTGAAAAAACAAAACTCTCAACTGGGAAATTAAAAAGAACCAAGTGGCATACAAATGAGGTTTGGGTCTGATCTTTTTCAGTTTCTTTTTAATTGGTTTTAAGCTGTTTTTAGGTCACATGCACTATAAAAACACTCCCCCAAGTTGATCAAATATATCCTGAATTAGGGGTAGGGGGGACCTGCCCTTTACTGTCACCTCATTCAATGCCCTATGATCCACACAGAAAAAGGCTACACCATCCTTCTTAGGGACCAAGCACACAGGAGATGCTCAATGTGAGTTTCTGGGGACTATGACCTCCTCCTTTAACATTTGGTCAATACATTCATCAATTACCGTACACTTAGCCAAGGGTATCCTGTATGGCCTTTGCCTAACTAGGGGTGGTCTCCTGTGTTAACAGTATCCTCAGTCCATAGGCACAGGCCATATGGCATTCCATTTTCATAGAATACATCTATATTTTTTTCCAGTGACATCTACCTATTCTGGAACGACAGTGCCACTGAAACATTTCAGTCTTGTGGAAATGGAATTTTGCAAAGTTTTTGCATCACTTGCTGCTACTACATGCCTAACATTATGCACTTGTTTTTTAATGGTCTTTCCTTCCAAGTTAGTACAGATGTTTGGTAATGAACACCAGCATTGCCTGAAGTAAATGCATCATCTCCAAATATACAATTATGTGAGATACCATCTACAATTACAACGGGTAAGTAATTTTATCTTACCAATTTAGCTGACAAACCCAACTTGCAGTCTTCCATGCCAATCTCTGCTATATCTAGTATCCCTGGTTGAAGCTACCCTTTGACCTGATGGCTGCTGATGTCCATGTTGCTGTTGCCATGGCTGCTGTCTCTGCTGTCACAGTCATGCCCAGCATTGTGGGCACCCAAGTTTGTAGTGGTTACTGCCACACTGGAAACATACCACCTGCTGCCAGTTGCGTTGGTTTTAGCTACCACCAGGCTGCGAAATGTTGGATTTATGACCAGAATCCAATTATTCCTTCCTTTTCACTCTACCTCATTTATTAGCTAGGGTACAGGGTGAGTCAATCATTCCATGCCAGGCATTATTGTCAGATTTTGGGTGGCCTGGATTCATCTCCCTGTAAGTCCACCCATAGCACTATGTAAGAAAATCCTTTTGTTTTTGGCAAAATGACTGTGTCCCCTACAGGACCACTCTGACTTGGCAGCTGTTGTCTTTTTATAAGTCCACCTTTTTGGGGTGGCCTGGAGTAAACTCCACAATCACAAGTACTGGTGACCTGGCACAACTATAATTTCATCTTCTTGTTTTTACCAAATCTTTAACATTTCCTGTGGATGTCCATGTTGACCTGACAGACCAATTACTTTATTCGCTGATAAACTAGAAAAGGATATTTGCTAAACCATCTTTATTCAGCAATACATGTACAGACAGGGCCAGGACAGTACAATATTTATCTACGTTTGCCAAGAGATAAATATACAGCAATACTGATGATCTTTATAAGTACCAACAATGAAAAAATAATTGGTTTTTTTTTGTTTTGTTTTGTTTTTTTTTTTTTTTTTTTTGGACAAAAGACTATCATGATAAAGTTTTTAATGTTTTACTGTCCGGCTTTAGTATTAATTGTCTGATAAGGAGAGTCGTTTTTCCAGTTGGGGGCCTTGTGGTTGCTGGGACTCATCTGATACACAAAATCCATTGTTCAGTTGGAATCGGGGGATGTATGCCTCAGTTTAACTGCTGGCAATTTTTCTTCATCTTTCTGCATTCTGAAATGCAAGAATAAATATGGATGGCTACAAGATGTGTGGTAAATGTTCCAGTATTTTGTTAAGTTGTATGTTCCAGCATTGACTGCGCACTTATATTTGAAAAAATGGTAAACTTCTAAGTGTAACTGGGATACTTTCTATTTAACATTTCAGGTTTCAATTATGATACTACTATATGTTAAAATATACTACTGTAAGTTTCTTTATCTTCGCTGTATTCTTATTTTCGTTTATTTAGCTGATGGCACAAAACTGTAAAAATATAAACGCAGTGAAACAGTACTTCAACATTGTTCGAATGGGAATTGTCCAAAACAGTGAAATCTAAACTACATTGAAATGTCAAAATACAAAAACCGTGAAAATTTACGCGTGCAAAAATAAAGCAATTCACAGTATATTTAAATGACCCTAATATATTAGTTTTGAAATATCTTAGCTGGGTCAACAGCAACAACCTATAAATCAAATATTAATCTATTCATCTTATCGTTACACTTTCAGATAGTGTTTTACTGCTCGACAACGCAGATGACGTGTTGGACCTACACGGCAAAAATACTTTCAGAGAATCATTTCTGCAGCTACTTAAACAAATTCTAACCTTGAAAAACAAACACCTTAAGGTCATCATTACCTCGCGCTTTCAGCTGTCGAAAGAAGAACTGGGGGTGGAACAAGACTCGCCTGATAAAGAAGAATCGGGAGTGGAAAAATATTCGCTTGTTCACAAAAAATTTGGAATGGCACAATTTTCTGTTGCAAAAATGACAGAAAAGGATGCATTGGATCTGATTAAAACTTATGCTGCTCCTCGAAAAATCTCGGGAGAGGACTTAAAAGCCCTTGCAATGCATTGTGGTTACCACCCTCTCGCAATGAAGTTGGTGGCGGCACGGCTAAAATACCCCCATATACCTGTTAGAACCGTCATAAGTGAACTATCTAAGAACACTATGGCTACACTGAATCTTCTGGAGTTAAAAGGTCTAGATAGTGGCTCCAGAGTAGAAAATTGCATGGAAAGTGCATTTACAAAATTAACAGATTTTCAAAAAGAAGCACTTGTCAAGTTATCTATTGTACCAGGGACATTCTCGTTAAAGGCAGCCTCTTGCATCATCACCAATGCTGAAGGTGGAAGAGAACTGGAGGGCCTTCGAACTGCTTTCATCCTTCAGGACCTTGCTAACAGGAACATGTTGGAATGGACAAAAGGGGATGACCAAGGGACACGGTACCAGTTGCACTTACTGCTGAGATCATTTCTCCAAGAAAAAGCAAAAACACACACTTTTGCGAGTGTTTTCAATGACGCAAGAGTCCATTTCGTTGAGTACTATAACAAAGTGCTGCGAAAGCTTGGGAAATTACTGGAAATAAATCACAACAAGGCTGTAAAGGAAAAGGACAGAGAGTTGCCTAATTTGCTCTGGTTAATTGATAATGAACACATGCAGTTGTCAAATACGAACGAGACCTTGGTTACGCAGTTGGTTGACTTGCTGAAAAATGATCATGATAGATGGAAGCTGTATCAAGACTACTCATTCAAGGTGCAGCACACTAATCCATTATTATTTGTAACATATAAATGCTACGAAATTGCCCAGATGATGTCTCTCAGACAACCTTTTGTGACCATTCAGTCTGAATTAAAAAAGGTATCAGAAACACTCTCGAAGCTACCAAATAGAAAATGTAAAGATGTCCAGTTGGGTTGTGCACTTTACATGCACTATGAGGGAATTTTGTTGGCAAGAGGTATTTACAATAGTTCTGAGAAAGAGTTCATGCGAGGCATTGGTTTACTGAAGAAAGCTGAGAAAATTCGAAAGCAGCTTCTTGGCCCTCATACATTGACAGCAAAGTCACTATTCGAGCTTGGGTCATCGCATGTTTATGCAGCTAAGTGGTGGAGCACTCAAGCAAGGGAACACATGATGAAAGCAAAGGGTTACTATGAGGAGTGTCTCCAAATGCGGAGGATGTTGAACTACAATCATATGGATACCCCAGCATATATTGCAGCATTGGCTAGGTGTTACGACTTTGAAAGGGGTGCACACGAGAAGACTTTATCCAAATACCGTGAAGCTTTAGAGCTGGAGGAACAACTGGGTCTACAAGATACAGATACACAGTGTTCTATCTGTTATAGTATGGCAGGCAGCCATTTCAAGGCCAAGAATTACCCTAAAGCTTTGGAGCTATCGCAAAAAAGTCTGCAAATAAATAAGAAACTATCAAAAGGCCAGGTCAATCAACGTGAAGCTGAGTGTTTATGTATCATAGGACTTGCCACATTCAATCTGGGTGAGTTTGTATTTTTATGTTAGAAAACCTAATAAATATCACCAGCATCAGTAATGCTTTAGACAACTGAGTATTTTGATGAAGTCTATTTGGGGGAAGGGTTTCCCTTATTGGCACTCTGGTCTTTTTATGCCCCCAACCTGCATATTAAAAGCCTTCTTATTCTTTGTACTTTTTACCTGCCATTATTTTTAAGTTTCTAATTTTCGTACCTTATACTAGGGCAAATGTTTACCTGTACCAGTGTACCGGGACTCCCAAGTATTTTAATGTGAAAAAGAACAAAATCATGTACCATTGAAGCATACACTCCAAAACCTAATGTCAAGCTTAAACACCTGTACATGAGTGCGGCAAACCCTGATATGCATTTGTTACTTTTTCACGGTGATGGGCAATTTATCATATGTTTAAAATAATAAACAAACCGCGATTGTTATACAAAATGGGACTGTTATATGGAACATGGTTTGATGGGTGCATGTAACAATTTAATGAAAACGTTTATTTGAAAATACAGAGAAAATATCAGAGTCAAAGCGGTACCTAGAAGACGCATTCCAGATAGAGTGCAAGTTACGGGAACAAGGTCGCCCCCACAGTGAACAGTGGAACGTTCTGAAACAGGTTCTGCTACAGATATATGATTTAATGGGTATGACGACAGAACGCACTACATTCGAGGCGCGATGCAGGGTAGGCCTATTATCACATTTATTCTCATTTCCCCCCATGATGCACCTAAGTTGATACCTCATCCAAGAATTCATGCAACTAGGCAAATTATGTATGCCTTTTTTCTGGCATGATATATGTGATCTTAGTAAGGATTTTATAACAATTTATCCCTAGTGGCCGTATTCACAAAGAATTTGCTCTGGTCTTAAAACCCGAGCAGGCAGGTTCCCATTTGTGTTTAGAATGTAAAACAATTTCATATATACGGGAAGGTTCGTTTATCCCCCCCCCCCCCTCATCTCGGCATATATATATATATATATATATATATATATATATATATATATATATATATATATATATATATATATATATACATACAGTGGAACCTGTTTTAGGAGACTACCCCAATGACAGGCCAAAGGTGGTCACATAAGGTAGGTGGTCTGTCAATGGAGGTGCAATAACATGGGAGAGATAGGAAAAGGGACTTTGGAAATATGGCCTTACAAGGCAGGTGGTCTTTCATTACAGTGGTCTCTCAAAATAGGTTTCACTATATATATATATATATATATCTATATATATATATATATATATATATATATATATATATATATGTATATATATACATATATATATATATATATGTCCATGATGTGACTGGATACAGGTTCACATGTAACAAGCAAGTTCTGTTTGAGCGATAAATTACGACACCGAAGGAGAAGTAATGTGTCGCTGCAACGGAAAAAACCATCTGTGAGCCTGAGAATCCGCTTTTTAGATGGCGATTCAATAAATTGAAAATAAAAAGGTAACGAAAATCACTTGTCATATTAAATAAGTCACATAATTGGAAGAGAAATACAAGTTGTGACATGAGATCAAACACTTTAATATCCTGTTAACACACACAGCGGCTGTATGGGTTCAGTGGCTTCATCCAGAGGTGACGAAACATCTAACTGTTCTTTGAAAGTTCATTAGAAAAAAAAATCAGCCATGACTTTACACTGAGAGCTCAAATGTAAGTCCAAGCCACCACTTCAATACCAAGTTCCCGCTCCTTTTTCAGGTAGCCGGCCATCACTGAACAAACACGTCTGTTCACAGGGCAATACAGTTAATACTTAATTTTCTGTTGTGGAATCTCTGCCGGTGCAATTTTAGGGACCATAATAAGTCCCTCCAAGTTCCATAAGCCAGCAGAATGGCTGTCTCTGCGTGGCTCGATGAGGCTACGCACAACTAAACTGCCTGTCCACCTTTTGTTTGCGTCCACCCGGCTCTCTTGCGAAGGGCCACAATCTGCCATTTTTCGCTATGTGTCACACGTCTGCGTACTCTCGTGTTGTCCAAGCCATGCAAGAGAACAGGCGGTCTGGAACCCTTGGTTGGTTGTTTCTGACAAATTTCCAATCGTACCCCTTTGCCGTATAAAGCCCGCCATGGGACAGATCGGGGACATTTTCCAGTCCATAACCGAGGACACTGCACTGAACTGACGCAAGGACAGGTCTCTGAATGACCGTTATGTAACAGTACGATATTACTGCCGAGTCCTTGGCGTGAAGGGGCATTTTCCTTAACTTTTGACTTTCAATATATTTTTCCCTAGTGTAAACGCAGAATAGTCACGAATTCATGTGACTGTTTGTGCAATAATATTAACATGTTAGTGTAAATCGGTCTTGTACACAGCGCCAAGGGCGAAGGAATTTAAGGTTAGTAAAAGTGATTAGGCGTCAAAGTTTGAAAATGGAGCTCCGCCCTTAGCACTAACAGAAAGAAGAAACAAACCAGAGTATTTTAAAGAATAAGTGCATTTTAAGAATGTACGTGCGACCTCACTGATAAAGTTGAAAGTACAGAACAGTAGGGAATGAATGTAATTGACATTTTGATTGTGCCGTTGCACAATGGAATGAGGCAACGTGGAAAGCTGCATGTGGACGGGCCGAGAACTGGCCGTTTTAGGCATACCGTTGAGTTAGTCACGTTGACGTTGATTGAAATGGGACATTGAAACATGCTCCTACAAAAATTCCAGACATGGGTTTTAGTGAGGGACATCGATGTCGCTGTGCTGACCTCTTGAATCATAGTGGACGAAGCAGTCGGTGGTGTTTCGACCCGTGTTTCGGACATGAGTTGACTTGCACTCTGCGAATGCAATGTTTTGGCCGACATCAAATAAGGACGCAATTCCCGAGCAACGGTTCCGTTGGCTTGCGTTTTTCCAGGATTTGCCAATATTTTGCATATCACAGGCCTACTTTGTTGATTACGAGAGGCAACAGCATAATTGTTGACAATGTTGGAGGTGAACCTTAAAAACTCTTCTCCTCTGAAACCACTCACCCAATTGCTATGATATCGTACATAGACACTCCCAGGGACACCTAAATCCCAATTTGTTCACCAGGTGGCGCTGCAATTTTTTTAATGAATTTTTTTAATGGTTTGCTATTTCTCACTTGTTCTCAGCACCGGCACTCACTTGAGAACTACTTGAACTGGGCTAATGTTGCACATGTTAGTGTTCTTTTATGAAGTTTTGACTTACTCAGAACATGGGTGACCTTGATCCTTTCCCAAGTTCACAGAGCTGCAAGTGTGATGAAAGTCTAGGTCAGCTGGTTTGACCCAATCTTTGGAAGGTCACTTTAGAATTACCTAGGCTATTTTCACCTTGTATGTTGAAGGATGCTGAGACACATTATCATCGTGCTGTACAAAGACTTGAACGTGGCGACAACAGCGGAATCAGCGATGACGAATTGACGGGTGAGTATCGTCAGTCATGTTACAGGTATCACTTTTTATGTCTGTGTGCCAACACAGATATATTGTTTTTCCAGGAATTCATTCATTCTTTCTTTCTTTCTTTCTTTCTTTCTTTCTTTCTTTCTTTCTTTCTTAATAGGTAAATTTGTCCGACATTTCAGTTGAAAAGTATTATACGTAGAAACTCCACACTTGGCACAATTATACTTCTGTAGATGAAGTCTGGCGTTTTTATAATGAGAGGTCATGCTTTTCAAAATTGTACAAATGAGGGCTAATTAAAGTTTTAAATCCTCAATATCTTATATACTATAGTAGATGTAGTTCCGAGTGTATTGGAGTTTGATCATAGCAAGACTTTTTTAGTTCAGCCTCTTGGCCAATTACATGGGCACACAACACTTCTGGTTACCCCTAGATGTGAATTTGTAACCAGGTGGTGCTGCATGGTTTTTTGCAGTATTTTGTCAGCTCAGATGACTTGTCAGTCAGCTAAGCGTGTGGTATGGTAAATCGTCTGGCAGTCTGTCTGTTCACCCACAATTCATACTTCCCGACTTCCTTCTCCGAACTGTTGACCAAATCCACTTCAAACCCGATAAGGATGCACTTTGGTAGGTTTCTACCATGTTGTTTTAAATGCTCCAATGATTTTTGGATTTTTAATGAAAGTATTTGTTCATTGTTTCGCAAAACATTTGTTGTTAATCATATCTTCTCCAAAACCGCTCGGCTAATTGCTTTTAAGCTGCATAGGGACACCTTTTAGGACTCCTAAACCTAAACTTTTTCAACAGGTATCCCTACAATTTTTTCTCTTTTTATAAATTTTTGTGTGTTAAAGCTATTTTCGACTTTTTTCTAAATCATTTTTCATTTTTCATTGCAAACAGCGGTGGGGCTCCCAAAAGGGACAGCCAGGTGATGGTCCTGTGCAATTAACTGATATGATTATGTATCCATGGTTAATGTTTATCCAAAACCCATGCCACATGACTTTGAGAGAATTTTTTTTTTTTTCAGTTGAAACTTGAATGAGAACTGTGGAGCCAATGCTCAGACATTTACACCAGATAATCTAATAACAAAAATTGCAGGCTTACTGCATTTCAGTCAATGCATCCATATCAGCCGAACATAGGGATTTCACAGTTTTATCTATTGTTTTGAGATGAAAATTACCTTTATTAATAATAAGGTCATTCAAAACGGCTCACTTGCATTTGATTGCATCTCTCTCCTCTCCTTCAATCTCCATATACATACATGTATATGTGTGTGAAAAGTCAGGCAATATTACGTCTTCGTGTTCGGTGACAGTTTAAGATGCAAACCTACAAGATTTGTATATTAGCTGTCATTATCTCGTTGCGCTTGTTTCATGTCTCACCAGGTAAATGTACCACCTACAATATTGTCGTGGCTTAGCAGCTATATTTCTGACGCAGGAAATGCCCTATATCTTTGGAAATTGTACACACGGAGCCTTGTTATGAGCGCAAGGGCGTAGCCAAGTGGGTTCAAAGGGTTTGGACACCCCCACCCCCACCCCCCCCAATGAGAGAGAGAGAGAGAGAGAGAGAGAGAGAGAGAGAGAGAGAGAGAGAGAGAGAGAGAGAGAGACCTCTTCATTGTTACCGTGATTGGTGCAGTTGAGCAAACGCAGCAAAAAGAGCTTTGTGATGATTATAAAATGGTCAAAAGTTCGTGGCTAGACCTTATGTTACGGCTTAATAAGATTAGGCTCAGTGCATGAAGTAGACTTCCAGTTATGGTGATTAGCAAAATGTTATAACAGGATAGCAGCCTCCACAGTTTACTTCAAGTCTTAGGTCGTATAGCTTGACCGAACTTTAGCATCTGGGTATAAAATTAAGAAGGCCCAGCTTTGGAAAATTGTTTCCATCCAGCAGAAGAGTGTCGAAGTTAAATGTGAGAATAAATTCTCTTCGCCCTCAAATTTTAACTCATAGAATTAAATTCGTACATGTACAGTTCACAACATGAATGAGCGATAGTCAAATCCAAATTTATATTTGAAAGGTCCTCAATTAACAATTTGACAAGTGGAGGAAATAAATATAACACCGTTTCGTTTTTAATGATACAAACACTATTTTTATATTCCTAATCACTATAGAACTGTAAAGACCTGAAATATCTGTGATTCAAATCTGAGAAAGTCTAGGTTTCTACTTAAGAAAATATCAATGTCTAAAAAAGGAAAGACAAAATTTGTATGAAAGGAGTACCTTTATAATGTACATCAAACGGCCTAGTGAAATGCTGTCCTGATCACTGACCCAACTTCTGCAGTTAAAAGACAAGAGGTGACATTGAAAATTTTAAATTTCTATGATTGTTAACAATAAAAATATTATTTCTTCCAGATACTGTATTTAACAGTTTTGAAGAAAAATACAGCACTTAAAGTATACCTTGAAGTTTGGCTCTCATGTATTGCAATGAGATTTCACTTGTTTCACGTGATGATAGCAGTGAGATGATCATGCAGCCAGGTTTTCATTGTCTCTTATCATCTATTTTTCAGTAGAGTCCCGTAAGTGCAAGACAATAGTGACATGTACCTTATTACCATGTATATGACTTAATTTCACTGTGTTGTCATTTTCACTGATGCCGCACCCCACAGGAATTCTCGCAGAATATGATTTGATTATCTCTGCATCTGCAGGACAGGGATCATGCCGTCAGTTTGTTGTCAGTTTATGCCCACTATAGATTTCAAATTCACACAGCCCTTTAGTTTATTTTGCAACAACGGTGTAGCTCATGTAAAATTATAGAGCGTAGCATTTATATACATGTATGTATGTATGTATGTATGTATGTATGTATGTATGTATGTATGTATGTATGTATGGATATATATATATATATATATAGCCATTGAAGACTCTTAATGCGTTCATTTTTCTGAAACATATGGCGCAGAGGATGAAGACGATGATAATCACAGGTCACCAAAAGCCACACAAGAAGTGTCTTTTGAAGACTACGATGACGTCAGTATATCATCCGGAGAAGGCCTGGAGGAGTTGCATTATACTGGCAATGTGATGTCTCGTGGTAGGTATGAAATTGTGTATTAGTGGTAACTTGAATAATAACTATGTGAAGTAGACAAACCCCAAAACGGGCAGTGCGAAGTCATTGAACCTTGAAACAGTTATTTCCATTTTTCTGCATTGGTCTGATATTCGACATGTTTGCCACTAACCTGACTTTGTTTTTAATGATTAGACTATATCACAAGGTTGAAATTATTGTCAGATTTAGCAAAATATTTGGGTCATGCTTATTCAAAAAATACATGCTTTTCATGTCTCCATCACTGTCTTTACGATATGATCTTGGGTAGACCGTATCTACTTTAAAATTCGCTTTCGTGCCTTACCTGTCCTTAAAATGTTATTTTTGTTTTCAATCCTTTTTTGTGGTTTGGCAAAACTTATTGAATGTTAACAGTTAATTTGATTTTCGGCAATTAAAGTTTCTGGGGACTTGTCAGCAGTTTTCCTCAGAGCAGGGTTGGTACGTCGCGCAAAAGGTACACTGAGGAAAACTGTTGACCTTTTGCAATGTTCAATATGACAAGAGCAGATTTTCTACACCATGTTACTTGCTGTTTAATTTTAATTCGAAAAAAATGCGTGCCACTGTGAAGGCATCAGATCTCTCAAGGCTAAGGTAATTTCAGACCATCAACATTTTGAGTCCTTGTGCCAATTTTCAGCAGTCACGTCAAACGTTGTGGCAAATATATCTATATAGGCTTAAAAATTTTATGGTAAAAATGAATTCATTTTAGAATTAAACAGAAATGCCCAGTGTTTCTGTAGCTACGTTGTCGAGGTAGGCAGTGACAGAACGAAAATGGACAGTCAAAATTTGCCGTGCGGATTTTGGATACTAATGAAATGGAGTGTTGAGGTACATTTGATCTTTTAGATACATGCAGGTACTTACGAATCCAAAAGATCAGTCTACAGCAAAAACCTTTAATCAATCATAATTTCTGACCAGGTAATTGAAATTGTTTTGCCCGTTCAAAATGTAGTTATCAATATAATGTTCGTCAATTATATTCTGTGGTAAATAATCGTTTAAACATAACTGAAAAAGGAAAACAGGAGTTAAATAGTAAAGACAAAAATGGTAAAATAAGGCAAATGTGGCTTCAGTCAGCAAGATTTACAATTCAACACCTATAGGGAAGTACCTTTGGCGTTTTTGTTGGTGTTGCTTTGACCTGGATAAGTGACCTAAAAATGTCAAACAGCCTTGTTGGGTTATACCTTGGTAAATGGTGGATCTTAAGGCTTTTTTGGTGTTGTAAATCTTAACTTTGAGTGACCTTGAAAGATCAAACTAACGTATTAGCTGCTCTATTGGTCATGATGGATACCAAGCCTATGTTTACTATTAAATAGAAAGGTACCTGTGGTGTATCTCTTTGTATTTTTAATTTTGGCCTTAGCTAAGGTGAGACTTACATATGGGCTGATAGCTTGGTTATACTCAGCCTTTATTTAACTGTAAGTAAGGACTTATATAGTGCATGTTTCGAGCAGTAAAATCTGAAACTTGCAAGAGTAGCAGATTCCAGTCATCTCAGAACAGTGTTATCATTTATCCTTTTGTATTTATATTTTTATGCGTTAAGTCGACACAGGAGTCTCTTTGATTTAGTTTATGACCGTTGGAAGCAAAATTAGGTTGTCCAGTCTCATTATAGCACCCTTATGGTTGGGTCATAATTACTTTCAGGCATATTATGAGTTTACGTTCCAACACGATGCAAACTCAAAGAAACTTTAATATCTGAAATATTTCAAAAAACCTGATCAAAATTGAGCCCACAAGTATACAAACACATTTATTGCACAAGATCATTTAACATACAATACATATACGTCCGTATCAACACCACAAAAGACTAGACCAAATAGTACATTCTCCTAGTCCATGCCTGTCACTGCCTATGTCTATCATAAATACAGAAATATAGATGTATTTTGTTTCCATTTCAAACATAAGTCGGTGAACAGATAATTCTTCAAAATAGGCTACGTACGTCAGGTTCAGTGATGAACACGGGTTACCAATGATGCGATCATATAATGCTATGTCATTACACATGTAGCATATAGTACAATTCCGTGCATTTTAGGGATGGTTCTCCGCTGTCATCTGTCCAAAATTGCATTTTTGACTTCTTCCCCAAAGCCGTTTGCCAGGTCCTCTTCAAATGTGTTTGGGATCCTCCTTTGGCGAGTATCAGCCAAGTTTGTACACATTGGCATGCTATTCTGATGCTTTCTTCCCCATTTTTGGGGGAAAAAGTAAAAATTCCAAAACTACTGGGCCAATTGGGCCAGCCTTAAAAATATTTCTGTTTCGTATAACGCGCCCGGTGTGCGCAAAACGTTGCGGTTGGAAATTTTTTTTCAACAGTGCAAAAAAAAATTTTTTTCAGGCTTGATTTATCGCTATTCGCACGCCCCGTGTGGCAGTTCTGTAAACGCATATCGTTTGCGTACCTACCATGAATGCTATCGGTACATCGTAGTAAATTTGCGTATACAGTATTGGCAAGTTTCTTGCAATAAAAGGTGTTCTTAAATCAAATTCAAACGAAAATTTTAATATTTCAAATCAGAAATCGAGTGTGCACACCGTCGACATCTTTCCTGCAACTGTACACAATCAACTGCTCTAGCCATGTGGTCTGACGCACAACACATCACCCGATTGATCAATTGAGTCACATGCAAAAATGAGCCAATCACGGCTCGTGTTACAGTGCTTTCATTATGGCTTCCGCCCAGTGAACATGTGTGAATCTGTCGTAATTTACGGAGAGAACACACTAACGGGAAGCTTTGTTTACATTACAGCATGCGAAAATAAAGATTCCAGTGTTAATTGCAACAATTATTTGGAGTTATAGGCAAATGCGCAAAGGTAAGGGATAGCGGGAACAGCCGAATGTGTCCCAAATCAGTCCGTAGGACTGTGTCAGTTCACCGCAGATCCACTCCACGCTATCACTTGCGTGTGACTTGAAGTTGTGTGCTGTTTTTGCCTGGGAAGGCACCTATTTTTTCCAACATTGTTAGAACCCACCGATAAATGGCATTTGATGTTAATTTGCAGATGAATTTGCCTTGCAAATTTTATTGTAATTTGATGCTGCTTTGACATCGTTGGGGCAGATCACACTGACGGTGAGTTGTGTGACCCGCTCAGCAAACCAATAATTACTGCCAGTACCTTTGCTATCCTAACGGAATCGTCTGTTGTGTACGACAGTGAAAATGTCTGCTTGTGTTGACAGAGATAACGTTCTGATGAATACAACTGCGGACCAAGTAATTGTTTAAACTTGGAATGTTTATCAATTAGCGATTATTATCACCGATCGGCGCTCCACGCACGTGCTGCCAAAGCTCTGATTTTTAGCGCAGCGGACTTGTTAGTCAGCTGAGCTTATCTTATGGTCCTCCGTCCGTCGTCCATCCGTCCGTCGACAATTCACATTTTCGACTTCTTCTCCGAAACCGTCTGCCAGATCAACTTCAAACTTGGTGGTGGGGGCGGGGGGGGGGGGGGGGTGGTGCCTTGGGTAGGTGTCTACCAAGTTTGTTCAAATGGTCATGATCCAGTGACTTTTGGGTTTTTAATGAATTTTTTTGTTCTTTTTTGGGCAAATCTTAAAAAATCTTCTCTGAAACCACTCACCCAATTACTTTGATATCACACAGAAACACTCCCTGGAACTCCTGGTTCTTAATTTGTTCACCAGGTGGCGCTGCAATTTTTTCCAAATTTTTTTATGAATTTTTGTTTGTTACAGCTATTTTCAACTTCTTCTCCAGAACTGTCACTCAGATTAAGCTGAAACATGGTGGATATGTTCCTTGTACAGGGGTCAAGCAAAGTTGTTCACTAAGTGGGAATGCTGATGACTCCTGATTTTTAACGATTTTTTTCAATTTGGGTATTTATGCAGCTTTCCTATTGATTACTATGGAAGTAAATGGGCATTCTAATGCTAATTCACAGGACAACTGACACGAAATTTACTGTTTACTTGATAACTTGAGATCTGTTTTGAGTTAGTACCGTGATGCTGCACATGTTAATGTTTAATAAATAAACTTCATTGTCATTGTTTTCATGGGATGGTATTTTTGGGATGAAGCGCGATAGCGCTTCATCCCAAAAATACCAGCCATAAAGTTTTCCTCACACGCTCATGAAAACGATGACAATGAAGTTTATTTATTATATTTACATTTTTTCCTATTTTTTCGATTTTTGATAATAATTACAAGTGATGCAAGATCGCCAAAGAACGTTTTTTCCACATAAATTGCCTTGGTTTAAGGGGGGTGTGATCAATAGAAAGATAAGCGCTAACCACGCCCCCGTTACCTGTCAACCAGTCTATCCCAAAAGCAACAAACAGGAAAGGAAAATAGTTCATTTATTTAAACAGATAGCTTTACAAAATACAAGATTTTTTATCCCAAAAAATAACTTACTTGTATACTTTTTCCCTAATGTGAACGAATCTTGTATTTTGTATTTGGATTTATGAATGAAAAAAAAAGTAGTGCCCAAGGTACTGGCGTATAAAATTGTGAAGGGGCTGCATAGCTGGCGCGTGCAGACTCGCATGTAGACGATGTCTTCATGATATGGTGAGGAAAACAACAGTTCCTATTCTTTCAATGTTAAACAATAAAGGGAATGTAAATATTTTTGTATGAAGGTCATCCTCAGACAGTACATGAATGACTTTGATCTCGTTTCTGGGGTCACAGTGCCACATACATGAATTTTACTCTTCATTATAACTTGAGAACTACTTGAACCTTGATGTTGCACACGTCAGTGTTCTTTTATAATGGTCAGACTTACTCAGAACATGGGTGACCTTGATCCTTTCCCAAGTTCATACATAGAGCTGCAAGTGTGTTGAATGTCAAGATCAGCTGAGCATGGGCTGTTCACACAGCCCTCTTGTTTAAGTGATTAGACCCTTCTCCCGCCCCCTGCTATCTCTTGCTTTGATACAGATTTAATAAAAAATTTTCAACCTGGAATCTTGTTTATCTTGTATCAATACTAAGTCTTTCAGTCCTCGTACTAGCATGATGCCCATATTGCAGTAATACGTGGTAGGTATGTGAAGTTAAAAAAAAATTGAAAAAAAAAAATCCTCCCTGCCTCATCAAATTTTTCAAGGCCCTGTTATACGAAACAGAAATATTTTTAAGGCTGGCCTTGCATTGAAATTGCAGAGAAACACTTCTGGAGACCCCAACACTTTAGCTTGTTCAAGAGGGGGCACAGTGATTTTTTCGAATTCTTCAAAACTGCCACTCAGATTGTGTTGAAACTTGCTACAAATGTACCTTGCGAAAGGGTCAGATAAAGTAATACACCAAGAGCCGATACTGCAAACCCTGATTTTTACTGATTTTTTTTTTTTTTTTTTTTTTTTTTTTTTTATTATTTGGGTGCTTGTCAGTTCATTTATACATTCCATTTACTTAGTTGGCAAGTCAACTTTGACTGCAATAGTAATTCGCATTTGTGACTTCTTTTTCAAAACCGTCATCCAGAATCACTTCAAATGTGATGAGGATATACTTGAAGTGGTCTCTATTGAGCGTTTCCAAGTGGTCATGTTCCAGTTAACTTTGGATTTTTGTTCAGTTTTTGAAGAAATATGGAAAAAATATCCTTTCTAGAAGCTGTTTGTGTGTTGCTTTAAAATTGCACGGCCACGGGTTTGGAGTCCCCTAGATCTCAATTTGTTGAACAGGTAGCCTTGTGCTTTGTTAACATTTTACATTACATTTTTGGTTTAATCAATATTTTCAACCTTTTCTCCAATCTGCATGTTGGATTCTCTTCACACTTGGTGGGTGGGAATGTACCAGGATTCAATTTGCACTTTTTGCACAACTTAGTGTTTCAGCCATTTTCTAATGATTTATTGACATTGGGAATTGTTGGCCAGTATACATGGACATATTTGCATTTTTACTGGAAAAATAGCAGCAAGTGTCACATCTTGGTTTATATCTTGGTAATAGTGTGTCCTAGGCCCATGGTTATTAACCACTGATAGGAAACTACCCATGGTTTCTATTGTTAATTTTGACCTTTAGTCAACTTGATAGCTTGATAGTAATAGATCCTGTCCCCTTTCTGTTCAAAAATGATGACTCCAGAACTGTGGAAATGAAGACCGTAATATTGCAAGCAGGAATCCTGTTGCTATGGGAAGTTGACTTTGATATTATTTGTAAGGTCATGGGATGGACCATTTTTTATCTGTGAATGTCCTGCCCGCTGAGCACAGGACTGTTACAGTCCTGTAGTTTATGGAAATATTTTCAGCGGAAAACTAATGTTTGTGTCTGCACACAAAAATGAATATATACGTTCTTTCATATTTTTATTTTTTGTAGGCCTTCGGAATATACGGTTCATGGATATTACATGTGGTTCTTGCGCGATACAGTAATCATGCTTGAATATGAGAAGTGGGATATGATGATACTTATAAGCAGAAAATGTGACAAATGTTGATACTATAGGCAATACTGGATACCAGTAATAAGATGTGGGTCATTTGAACAGACACGTGACTGTTGTTTTCAAATGTGAAATAATGGCAAAATTTTAGCGGTATGAAGATAAAATTGTTGTAAAACATACTTTGCACAAAGTAGAAATATATATTTGTCCCCAAAAGACTATTATATTTTAATGATATTCACACGGAAGACTTTGAAATATAGCAGAATATCTCATGTGAGTCTTCCTAATAGCTCCAAATGCATTTTAAAGTCCAGTTATGTCTATGTGCGGACAGTCATTCTTTATTCCTACGAATTCTTTATTATGTCTCAGTGTCAACACAGACATTCTTCTATCTATGAATTCTTTCTTTCATTCTTTTTTTGTTTTTTACCAGCAGATTTGTCCGACATTTTTATTTGAAGACTATTGCACGTAGAAACTCCAAACTTGGAGGCATGATTCTACCTCCTCACATAAAGTCCGATCACTTTACGAAGATGGGTGGCATCTTTGTAAACTGTGCTCATTAAGGCCATTTGAAAATTTAAATCTCGTTTATCTTCAACACTATAATAGGTAAAGCTGCTATTCCAACTTCAGTTCCTAGGTTTTTGCTGTATGCGCATCAAATGAACCACAAGTGAAAGATGTAAAATTTTAATTTCTGTTAATCGGGCACTGGAAAGTTAAAACTTTGAATATCTTCAAAATTATTAAAGGCAGAGGTACCAGTAGCACATCAATTTATAGGCGTGTACTATAGGCACATCAAATGAACCACAAGCAGAAGTTGTACTATTTCATTTCATGTTTACCAGGAGCACTTGAAACGTTAAATGTCTTGAACTATAAAGGCCAGCGGTACCATTCCAACTTTAATTCATAGGTTCGTGCGAATTGAGGGCACTTGTAAAGTTTAAATGTTTAAGATCTTTAAAACTATTAAAGGTTGAAGTGCCATTCAAGCCCTATTTCATAGGGTCTTGATGTATGCATACCCAAGGACTCATAAGCAAAAGGTGTAACTTTTTAATTTATGCAAATTAGAATACACGAAATTTAAACCTCGAATAACTTCAAAACTATAAAGGATAGAGTTGTCATTACAAACTTGAGTTCCTAGGTTGGTCACATATGTGCATCCAATGATTATGAACCAAAGTTGCAACATTGAAATTTATGCAAATTAGGCAAATTCACAAATTTAAATCTGGAGTAATTTCAGAACGATATAAGAGGTACAATTCGTACTTCCAATTGGCAGGTTTGTGAGATTAATGCATCCAATGAATTGTGAATCAGTCGTAGCAAATTTATTTATACAAGTTGGGCAAATACACAAAATGTAAAAGTTGAATAGCTGAAAACTATTACAGTGGTATCTGCTGTATGCAACCACTGTTCCATTTGACTAGGAGATAGGAGTCACTTTCTTTGTAAATTTACCTGCAGTGGCAGGTCACCTGCTGTATGTGGCCACTTTTTCTTGGCAGAACGGGTGGCCACATACTGCAGGCACCACTTTAGCAAGAAGACTACATGGAAAGGAATATGCATATGTATTCGTGCCGATTGGAAAGCTTATTTTTCCTTAATCTATTTGCAGACACACCAATAAACAAACTATTGTTGCTCAAATGATTGACGACATAACAGACACTTGCTTTGACAATAACATCGCTTTCATGAAAAGCTTCGTTGATAAACATGATGTTGACAAGGAAAGCTGTCTTAAGCGTAATGCTGGCGGAAGGGGGTGGCTAGTCGCACTGAAAGTACAGTAAATGTGCGAACAATAGATGTTAACAGTACATTCCGCAAAGTCCACCTCTATGTTGTCATCTTTCTCTGAAAGCTGTTTACTTGAAGATTCTGAATTACTGTGGCAGATTAGGATTGACTTGTGCGCAGGTGTTTTTGTTAATAACATGTGAGAAAATAATGTTTTCACAATGAAGTATTGCCTGATAAAATTATTGATTCCCTTCTTTACACTTCAATGCGAAAGTTACGAAAATATTGATTGCTACCAGTGCAGAAATATTTTCCTTTTTATATATGTATACCGCGAGCAAGCAGTTTACTTTTCTAACGATATGCCTGGTTTCACGTGAACTCGGCGAAGAACAGAAACGCAACGGAACTAAATTGCCTTCTGTCCGATCGCTTTCACAGAGGATTGTCTCTCTAAATGAAGTGCAGACTCCTTTCCATGTAGTCGTCTTGATGGTACCGATTGAGATGCCATTCTGGCTACAATTTATAGGTTTGTGGCAATTGTTTGTGTCTCTCTGAACAGTTCAATAAGGCCTATTATTGCAGGAGGTATCACACTGAACAGGCAAGCTTTAAAAGTGATCTAGAGACTCAGAGACTGATTTGCTGACAAGCAAATATCTAGTTTTTTTTTTAAGTTCTGATCTCTGCTGCACAATATAAATACTGAATATTGAAGCACACCGAGGCGACACCGACTACAAAGCACTATACGCTTTCAGGTCCCTCTGAATGCATACATCCCAATTAACAATTACAATGGCAATAATATAGTGGTTGCCGAAGCATCGGTATGGTCGATTACACAGGGTTTAGAGTTTCATGCGTAACACAGCCTCAGCCAATTGCGAAAGTTTAATGCGGCAGTCGTAAAAGGATATTATAAACCGCATTTGATCTGAAATTATGGTCCCAGGGACCTGACATGACTTCTGGTCCCTGGTGATGGCAATTGACCGAATTTGATGAATAATTGTCTCACATTTATAATAATGATACGTGATTGGGACAGTGTGTGATCGAGGAAAGAGAAGTATTTCCCTGATGAGACTCATTGTGCCAAAGCGCATCACTCGATCGACAGGTCTGCAGGTCCACAGACTCCTTCTGTTCATCCCATGTATTGTCTTTGAAGGCTACAGTACGGCTTGTACTGCATGGCCAGTTGGCTTCATGATGGTAGGATCGGTAGAAAACGTGATTTTCTGGCCAGAAATGATGGCCCAATCAGACCTTAAAATTGGCCACTAGGGTCAATTTTTTTTCTTAAATGGTGGCATTGGTGGGTTCATTTTTTCATCCTGCGTCCTATTTTTTACAGTTCTTAAATATGTTCAGTAGGTCGGAAACTAAATGCGAAATACTACGGTTAAAAAAATGTTACTCTAACCTAGAGTATCACATGTGATACAATAACAGCATGAACGACCAAACCATCGGTGTCGTTTAGTACACGGGTCCTGTCCAGGGTATGTAACTGGATATATCCTGCCATAATTGTTTTCTTCTATATGAATCATGCAGTCAACTTACATTTTGCCATACAGATTTGCTGCTTTCAATTACACCTCGCCTTACGCAACTTGATTCCACTCATGACAAAGAAAATATTGTCTTTTCAAGGAAACGTTTTATGTCACAGCTTGTATGCAAAGCATGAAGTGTTGTGTTGATATGGGATACATGTACTTTAGTTCTGAACATTTCGCACGTGCTTAATTACTTTCACTCAAATGCGAAATTTTAAGTAGGCTTAGGGAAGTCGCACATTTTGATATGGGATACATGTACTTTAGTTCTGAACATTTCGCACGTGCTTAATTACTTTCACTCAAATGCGAAATTTTAAGTAGGCCTAGGGAAGTCGCACATTTTGATTTCACGTATTCGTGGCTGCGTGGAATCGGCATACATAACGACCCGTCAGAACAAATAATTATATACTGAAGTGACGAACTTTTGCATCAATGACACAACTTGTGTCTGTAACAGTCAACTTACGCTGGAAATAAAAATTGAAAGATGGAAAATATCCTCGATCGCCCAAGAAAGAAAGAAAGAAAGAAAGAAAGAAAGAAAGAAAGAAAGAAAGAAAGAAAGAAAGAAAGAAAGAAAGAAAGAAAGAAAGAAAGAAAGAAAGAAAGAAAGAAAGAAAGAAAGAAAGAAAGAAAGAAAGAAAGAAAGAAAGAAAGAAAGAAAGAAAGAAAGAAAGAAAGAAAGAAAGAAAGAAAGAAAGAAAGAAAGAAAGAAAGAAAGAAAGAAAGAAAGAAAAGCAATATGTCTGTGTTGGCAAACAGATATAATTGTACAATTTTTTTGTGGTTCGTCTGGTATATCACAAATATGTACAAATGTGCTACGGTTGCTCTTAATTTGGTTTACTTCAGTTTTACTGATGGGGCCACACACTGTTCAGACTTATTAGCTGCAGTGGCGTCTGAGTGCTCAGCTGTGGACAAAAGTCATGATGGACAAACGTAGGATGTGAAGTCCGAATGACACATCTTTGCATAATAGATTTGAAGATAGGCATTCGCCATTTACATTTTTCACGTCCCCCTGATAGAACTAAACCTAGATTGCACAACTTTTGCTTGTGGTTCATTGGATACACTGACAGGACAAACCGATGAATTGAAGTTGAAGTGAAACCTCTACCTACAATATATTTGAAGATATTCAACATTTAAATTTCGCGAATGTCACGAAATTACAGATATATAACTTTTGATTGTGATCCACTGGATGCGCTTACAGCAAAAAAACAAAAACAAAAAAAAACAAAAAAAAACAAAAACAAAAACAAAAAAAAAAAAAAAAAAAAAAAGCAAAAAAAAAAAAAAAAAACAAACAAACAAACAAAAAAAAAAAAAAAAACAAAAAAAAACAAAAAAAAAAAAACCAATCAATCGAAGTTAGAACGGAACCTCTGCCTTCACTTGTTTTTAATATATTCAAGCTTTTAATTTTCAAATGACCTTAATGTGCATATTCTTTTAATGTCACTCTTATTTTAATATAATCAATTTAATCCATAGTATCGTTTACAATAAGTAAAATAATTTTAATGAGCATTTAATACAGTGCGAATATGTGTGTGTGTGTGTGTGTGTGTTTGTGTGCGTGCGTGCAAAAAAATACAAACATAACTCTGTTTCATATTTAAAAATGAAAAGAAGTTGACAGATGCATCCCCAAAATAATTACACTCAGTGTATATTCCATCCTTCTAGTCCACCTGGCCAGCGACGTTTTGCTGGACATTTGCACTGTTGTAGCGTGTTGACTGATGAAGAATATGAATATTATCCGGTGTCTGAGATGCGTCATGGAAAAGCAGACGCTTGCACTTTCAACGCAACCGTTGCATATTTGTTGCGTTATATTGCACGAGTAATGGCGCATTGGTGTAATCTGGACAACTCTGTCTGCTTTATCGGGTGACACATTTTACTGTGACGATATGTGTGATACGAAAAGCCATCGCTTGATAACGATACACTATAGCCTGCAGTACAGCAAACATTTGTATTAAGTCCAGGTGTGTAATTGTACAAATAATCCCATGGGTCTACTGTGTCCTGGATTATTTCCATTTAGTGCCACTTATAATTATCAGACAATCCACGACAAATAAAAATGTTTGTAATTCATGCAAATTTCGTTATACCTAGCAGTCGTACAAAGTTTGGTAATGTGGTCACTTCATTATACTGTTTGATATGTACAAATATTAGTAAAGATTACTTTTGTGTAATTGTTGACCAGAAGGGTCTATTAGTTCCTAACTGGCTGAACAAGCACCAAAGGAGTAATCATGTACCGTCACTGTTCTCTTAAAATATTACTGTTCTCTGTGAGATGCGGGCCTCCACATGGGTCCCGAAATTTGTTATTTCCCACTTCACATTTGATATAACATTGGTTTCACTTCAATTTTTATAAAGGTGTCTGGTGATACAACTCATAAGATCTCTTCAAGCCATTACAGCGTCCATCTCTTAAAAGGCCTTGAAAATGGTTTGTGTTTAGAATCATGAATATATTGTGTAAACGTAAAATGTCAAGACCACCTAGTGACAAAACATTGTAGAAAGTTAATAGTTGATGGTCAGCACATGTAATTGGAAGCACGTCTTGGCAGTGCGAAGGTATTTTTGCACCAGTTTTTCTTCCGAATTGGTATTGTGTGTGTGTGTGTGTGTGTGTGTGTGTGTGTGTGTGTGTGTGTGTGTAAATATAATCTGTATGTTGTGGTCTATACGATCTCTGTGTAAATATAATCTGTATGTTGTGGTCTATACGATCTGTGTGTAAATATAATCTATATGTTGTGGTCTATACGATCTGTGTGTAAATATAATCTGTATGTTGTGGTCTATACGATCTGTGTGTAAATATAATCTATATATTGTGGTCTATACTATCTGGATTTCGATACTGATCACAAGTATTGTTTTAAACACTATATAAAAAGAAAGGATTGAGAAAACTTTCACTGGTATTTACAGATTTAAATTTCTAGTTTATTTGGGGAGTTTCTTCGTAAAATATGTCTTATTGTCGAAATTTCCAAAGATATTGTTGACACATCTGGGTTTGACAGACCGAATGTGCACATGTACATGAGCCAGATTTCTAAAGTATACAGGCCGGTGTTTTAACACGAAAATTGACCAAGTGGTTTCTGACATAACGGAGAAACATTTACATCAGACACGTGTCCATGCTGTAGAGGTGTTAAGAATAAATTTAACAGCATAGACCTACATATAAGTTAAGTCATATAATGACAGTAAATGATAAAGTGAACAGTTGTTTTTGTATTGGAAAAGTGGAAAAATAGGTAAGTTGGTGTTAATTTTCCATTTTTCTATTCACTATACTATGTGAGTAAAATTTAGTTCATAAATGTGGATATGCCAGAAGAATATGTAATCCACGAAAAAGTGGACAATTATATCATTTTTTTTTTTAATTTCACATGTGTCCCTCTACACGGTATTCATGTGGGCGTTGGCAGGTTGTATCACTCGAAAATTAAAAAAAAAGAAAAAAAACATACTCGCCACCTAGCGTTATGGTGTGAAAAGAAATAATTAAATCATTATGACAGCACCCTGCGTTGCAGCACCAACGGACGTGAGGGCCTGCGTGCTGTTAAAGACCGACCTGAATAAAGTCATCAAATGATTGTATTTGTCTGCGTTTTTTTTTTTCTTTTTCCTTCTTCTTCTTTTTTTTTTTTTTTTTTTTCTTTTTTTTTGTGTCCAGAACCACTTCCTGGTATTCAACCCAAATCCGTAGTCCGAACTCTTTACTCTCCATAAGCTAGCCTGTCACTGTTTAACCAATATACATATGAAGAATGATTGTCCATTGTGCATAGGTTCTTCTGTACAATTTTGACATTGGCTGTATTAGCCCAAATGAATTAAAAGGTCTTCAGCGGGTTACGATTCTCAGAACATGTCTCGGAGCCTATACCCTTACATGTCTTTCTGAGTAGCGGCTCCTTTTCTAAGCTATATATTCAGCCAAAGAAACTCACATAATAGTGAATAAATATGAACGTGGCAAATGGTGAATTAGCTAAATAACTAGAGTTTTGCTTATAAATGCAGAGCTCCATTGTGAATAAAAAATTCCTGTCAAACCAAACACAATAACTAAATTTGTATAGTAAAAATTCAGATAAGAACCATTTGACTTGCCCCTGAACCAGTATGTGCTCTTTTTTGCTGAATAGCTTACCTTTGTTAAACCACTTACCAGTGTAAAACTGAAGTAGAAACAAACTGGGGCATTTTATTCAGTCGTAGCGATTGTAAAATAAATGGTTGCAGCTAGATCACCTGTACAGACCGAGGGAAACCCTGACAAGTACTGCAACAATAGTCATCCAGCACCAGAAATAATAATAAAAAAAGAAAAAAACAAAAAAAACCACAACTACCCCTTACTTTGAAAGTTTCCAAATCATAAAGCTCTATTTCACTGCCTACCCGAGTTAATGTTTCGACACAATGGGTCAAGTTTGTGACATTTGAGTAAATACTGTCAAATTTTAATTATTTTAATATTGAGTAAATGTGCATTTATATGCATGTCAGAAAAGAAAGTCATTTGCATTTAAGTCAAAAACATGTTATCCAAACATAAGTTTAGCTCAGATGACTTATCAAGTCAGCTGAGCTTTTGTGAGGGTCTGTCGTCCGTCGTCCGTCTGTCGTCCACAATTCACATTTTCGACTTCTCCGGATGTGCCTAAGGTGGGTGTGTACCAAGTTTGTTCAAATGGTCACGGTCCAGTGATTTTGGATTTTTAATGAAATTTTTTTTTGTTCTTTTCTTGGGAAAATCTTAAAAATTCTTCTTCCCTGAAACCGCTCACCCGATTCCTTTGATATCTGACAGAACACTCCCTGGGACTCGTAGCTCTTAATTTGTTCACCAGGTGGCGCTGCAATTTTTTTCTAATTTTTTATGAACTTTTGTGTGTTATAGCTATTTTCGACTTCTCCAGAACGGTCACTCAGATTAAGCTGAAACATAGTGGATATGTTCCTTGTAGAAGGGTCAAACAAAGATGTTCACCATGTGGGAATGCTGCGGATTCCTGATTTTTAACGATTTTTTCAATTTGGGTACCTGTCGGTCAATGCAGCTGTCCTATTGTTTACTATGGAAGTGACTGAGCATTCTAATGCTAATTCACATTTTGGACTTCTCCAAAACCGTCATCCAGATTAACTTCAAACTTGGTGGCAATGTACCTTGGGTGGGTTTCTGCCAGGTTTGTTCAAATAGTCACGGTCCAGTGTTTTTTTTATTTTTAATGATTTTTTTTTTTTTGGTTCTTTTTTTGGACAAATCTTAAAAATTCTTTTTGTCCGAAAACGCTTACCCAATTGCTTTGATATCACACAGGAACACTTCCTGGTACTTCTAGTTCTTAATTTGTTCACCAGGTGCCGCTGCATTTTTTTTCTATTTTTTTTATGAATTTTTGTGTGTCGTAGCTATTTTCCACTTTTTCTCCAGAACCGTCACTCAGATTAAGCTGAAACATAATGGATATGTTCCTTGTGGAAGGGTCAAGCAAAGTTGTTCACTATGTGGGAATGCTGCGGATTCCTGATTTTTAACGATGTTTTCAATTTGGGTACTTAGCAGCCATTGCAGCTTTCCTACTGATTACTATGGAAGTTAATGAGCATTCTAATGCTAATTCACATTTTTGACTGCTTCTCCAAAACCGTAATCCAGATTAACTTCAAACTTGGTGTCAATGTACCTTGGGTGGGTTTCTATCAGGTTTGTTCAAATGGTCATGCTCCACTAATTTTTTTGAGTTTTAATGAATTTTTTTGTTCATTTTTTGGACAAATCTTAAAAAAAAAAATTTCTCCAAAACCGCTTACCCAATTGCTTTGATATCAAATTGGAAAACACCTAGGGACTCCTTGTTCTTACTTCGTTCACCAGGTGGCGCTGCAATTTTTTCCTATTTTTTGTGAATTTTTGTGTGTTATAGCTATTTTTGACTTCTTCTCCAGAACCGTCAATCAGATTAGGCTGAAACATGGTGGATATGTTCCTTGTGGAAGGGTCAAACAAGGTTGTTCACTATGTCGGAATGCTGCGGATTCCTGATTTTTAACGATTTTTTCAATTTGGGTACTTTTCGGTAAATGCACCTTTCCTATTGATTACCATGTAAGTCAATGGGCATTAGAATGCTAATTTACATTTTCGACTTCTTCTCCAAAACCGTTACCCAGGTTTACTCCAAACTTGGTGGCAATGTACCTTGGGTGAGTATCTACCAGGTTTGTTCCAATGGTCTTGTTCTAATGAAATTTTGATTTTTTTTTTTTTTTTTTTGGTGATTTTTTTTTTCAAAAATCTTTACAAAAGTTTTAATAGGAAAGTTTAACATGGGAGTAATGATTATCACTTGAATAAGTTTGGCCAGATTGACTTCAAACTTGGTGGGGATGTGCCTTGGATGGATATTTACCAAGTTTGTTCAAATGGTGATGCTCTATTGATTTTTTGATTTTTTATGATTTTTTTTGTCCTTTTTTGGGGCAAACCTTAAAAACTCTTTTTCTCTGAAACCGCTCACCCAATTGCTTTGATATCATACATAGACACTCCCAGGGACACCTAATTCCCAATTTGTTCACGAGGTGGTGCTGCAACTTTTCTTCTAATTTTTTTATGGATTTTTTGTATGGTTTTGCTATGTTTCACTTATTCTCAGAACCGTCACTAAAATTGAGCTGAAATGTGATGGATATGTTTTTGTGAAAGGGTCAAACAAAGTTGTTTACTAGGTGGCACTGCTTTGGATTCCTGATTTTTAAGGATTGTTAATTCGGGTACTTATCGGTCAATGCAGCTTTCCTATTGATTACTATGTACTATGTAAGTTAATGGGCATTCTAATGCTAATTCACAGGACAACTGACATGAAATTTACTGTTTACTTGATAATTTGAGATCTGTTTTGAGTTAGTACCGTGATGCTGCACATGTTAATGTTTTTGTATTAAGGTCATGCTTAGACAGTACATGAATGACCTTGACCTCATTTCTGGGGTCACAGTGCAACATACATGAAATTACTCTTCATTATAACTTGAGAACTACTTGAACCTTGATGTTGTACATGTTAGTGTTCTTTTATAAAGGTCAGACTTACTCCGAACATGGGTAACCTTGATCCTTTCCCAAGTTCATCGAGCTGCAAGTGTGATGAATGTCTAGGTCAGCTGAGCACGGGCTGTTCACACAGCACTCTTGTTTGTTTGTTCGGCTGTGTATATTCGACTGAAGAAGCACGCTGCTGCTAATTGCGATCTCTCTTCTAACATGTACATATTATGCTTTCACATTGTGGCATTCCACAGTTCGCATAGTAATGTTTAAAAAAGTTACGATTGGAGAAAAAATGGAAAATGTTGCATGTTATACCATGCAACACATCCCTAGTTTTATTTTCCACGTAGTACGGCGTGTTGCCTGGCTGGTTGTATTGGTGTTTGTATCTTTTTACCCAGAACCACTTCCTCGTAGTCATTACCATATTCCACAGTCCGAACTCTTTACTCCCCATAAACTAACATGCCCTGTCTAACCTATATAAATACGGAAGTACTATTGTCCATGTTGCACACGTTCCTCTGTAAAATTTTGACATAGGCTGCATTAGCCCAAATAAATTAAAGGGTCTTCAGCAGGTAACTACTCAACCTGTTTCAAGAACTCGAAGCATATCAAATAGAAATGTGTGACTACTATCGTCAGGAAATTTGTTTTGTTTTGCATTTTGGTGACTTGAACTATTTGATTTTTGTATGCGGGTGCGGGTACAAATCTGAAACATGTACAGCTTGTTTGTTAATTGTTTAACTTTGTTCATGTTTTGTCCTGTGTGTTTTGTAATATACATTTTGAGTGTCACTCCATGTTCTGGAGAACCCCCCCCCCCCGATTATTGACATCTATCTCGATGTCCAGGTGAAATAAATATGTTTTTAAAAAAAATTCAATCCTGAATTTTGGACGGAGTCGGCAGCTTTCTTCGGCATCATTGCCTTGAAAGTGCACCGAGTAAAACTGTGAACTCAAACCATATATATATATATATATATATATATATATATATATATATATATATATATATATATATATATATATATATATATATATGTATATATATGTACGTGTATTCTGAAACTAATAGATCTGCATACATGTTGGTATTAGGATGGACGAAATGTATTTTCAAACAAAACTCAAATATGATATTACGATTCAGATAGTAGTAACTACGTCAGTTTGTATTATACGGAAATATATGTCCGTACTTTTTTCCATAATGTTCATCGCTGATCTGTGCTACTTTTCCGTTTAACCCCCAAATTTGGTATGTTAAAACAAGAAGCCCTATTTCTTACAAGTCATTAATTCAATCTTTAATTTTTCCTCTGTCTGTCTGTCTGTCTGTCTGTTGAAACAACGACTACCGTTTAGCCTATAAGTGAAGAGAACAGAATTAAAATGACAGGATATCTTTCCTTGGTTGACGAGATCAATGATTATAAGTTTTAACTAACAAAGAGAAGAGAAGAAAATTTCTTTCTTCTTCAAATTTTGGTTTATTAGAAGAACCTTTGAGTTTTATACTTCAAAGCTGAAATGTGCACTAATTTCAGCTTTGTGATCATTCTTGTATATATAAAAACATGCAAGTTAATCTGTGAAAAAAAATGCTGTGGCTGCATATTTAAGTTGCAGCGAAAGCACTTTTGGGACGTGGTAGAGTTAAATGCGAAGTGTCAGCATGCCAGGAAGTTTTTGAGTGAACGCCGCTCTTGCTTAAAGGTCCCAACCGCCAAAAGATTTTTTTTTTTTTTTTTTTTCAAAGTGAAGGACTTAGAGTATCATAGCACTTTTTTGAAGAAAATTTTCCATATTCGCACAGGAAAATAACTTTATTTGCAAAAGAATTTTGTTCCCCATGACGTGCCCAAAGTTGACAATTTTGTGCCTTTTTGGCCATCAAGCAGGCCTTTGGTTGTGACGTCACGGAATAGTCCAGAGGCCAGATCGAGAAAGGTCTTTTAGTTTTCGAGTAACCTTGCTCATGTGGACCCAGGGATGAAACTAATTTTGTTTGATAGGCAATACCTTGGGCCATATAAATATGCGGCATGATTAATGAAAAACTCATTGTACAAATCTTTTTTTATCCCCATGTTGAAATTCGATAAGTTAAATCAATAGTATCAACGTGTTATATATCTTTATTTTTGCAGATATAGGCATAGTATGTTTGAGTTTATTCAGAGTCTCTAAGGA
This sequence comes from Hermodice carunculata, assembly GCA_964020975.1. Classification (NCBI taxonomy): domain Eukaryota; kingdom Metazoa; phylum Annelida; class Polychaeta; order Eunicida; family Amphinomidae; genus Hermodice; species Hermodice carunculata. Next base: position 73,799,952 of record OZ026621.1, read on the forward strand.
TCTTCTTATTTTACTGGAGATTTTATCAGTATGAGCTTTCTAATTGAGTTGTTCGTCAATTGTAATTCCTACGAAATTAAATAACATGACTCATTATACTGGAGAATTAACCTTTCTTATTTCGGGTGTCCTGAATTTTTTACCTGTTTGATGAAATAACATAAATTTTCTTTTAGTTACATTGAGTGACAGTTTATTTACGGCTAACCATTCAGTTATTTTTGTGAGTTCAATGATTGATATCATTATCTATATTAGAGTTTACATCTACATTTAAGGAGTTGAATATGGTTGAAACAGTAGAGTCGTCAGCGAACATGATAAATTTGAACATTTTAGTTGCTTTGATCTTATTATTTATGTAAATTAAAAATAATAGTGGTCCAAGAATAGATCCGTTGGGTACACTATGAGTCAATGGTAATAATTCTGATTTGTTGATGTCAAGTTCCACGAATTATTTTCTATCCATTATGTAATTTCCAAACAATTTGGCTGACAGATTTTTTACACCACAATAGTTAAGTTTATCCAGTCAAATTTCGTGATCAATGGAGTCAAATGTTTTCGACAGATCAAGGAATATATAGTTATGGGAACCTTTCTTTCGTCCATTTCCTGCACAATTTCGTCCACTAATTTTATGGCAGCAAATTATGTTGAATGTCCTGATCTGAATCCATATTGAATGTTCCACAATAATTCATAGTTTTGAAAATATTAGTACAGTAGATTAAGCATAATTTCCCAAATTCTTCAGAAAAAGAAAGGAGTATGGATATCTGACGATAGTTTGTGAAGAGAGTTTCATCATCTTTCTTATATATTGGGATTATTTTAGCAATCTTTAGTTTATCTGGAAATATGCCGGTACTCAGAGTTTGATTAACGATTAGAGTAAGATGTTCAATAAGTTGCTTCCTGATATACTGAAGAAATTTTGTAGACATTCTGTTCTCACCATAACTCGTTTTGGGACGTAGTTTAATATCAGTCACTTAATCAACTGTATCAACATCAATTGAATGAAATTTAAAAGTATTCTCGAATCTCTCTATCAAATATTGCTTGTGTTTAGCGGAATGTGTATATGCAATTTGATTCGCTAAATTAGGTCCAATATTGATGGGAAACTAGGTGTTACTTGTGTTGTCAATGGTTTGTTTGTCATTTAAAGGATTCCCCTTATCTATGAAACATTATGGGAAGTTCGTTTTTCTTTTTAGTCCCAGATAATATTTCATTAATAGTTGCCCATGTTTTCTTGGTATCATGTTCATAAGTGTGTAATATGAAATGGAATTTGTGGGTATAGATTTCAATCTCTTGTAGAGAGTGTCTCTGTAATTATATTTTCGGTGGTTATACATTTATGTTTTTTCTTTGCATTCATTAAATCTGATTAGTTTGCAGGGGATATGTTTATTTCTAGCGTCATCGACAATCTTAGCAAAAATCTCGAAACTGTTATTTGGGTTCGCACTTACATCACTATTCAGTTTATTTGTAAAGTCAGCGTTTAATTACTCATTGTAAAAATTTTGCCTTATTGGAGTCACTTTGGTTGATTATATTAACCAATTTAATTGATTTAGCGATCTTTAGGGGCATATAAAAATTTCTTTACCATTATCCCCGATGAAGCATCGAATTACATCATTTATTTTACAAAATATAATATCAATAACTGTCACTCTAGTATTAGAGAATCTCTTGGGAATGTGATTTTTGGATAACTTACTGTGTGACATCAATGTGTCAAAAATCTTAAACTTATCGGCTATTTATCTGTGATAAATCAATGTTAAAATCGCAAAAAAATGCATATTTTACGATATGCTCTTTCAAAGCTTTGCAAAGTTTGTGAAAACTCTTCGATGAAGGCATTATAGTTTGCAGTATTATGGGAGGTCGATAGACGTTTCCGGTAATGACATTCCTTTGCATTTCACCACTAGATACTTCAATCAATTGACATTCACATACATTACACATAGTTCCGAGCTTTAGACTGAAATTGTATTTTTCATGTAAATAAACTATAAGACCACCTGTGATGGAACAGGTTGGACCTTGTGAAATGTACAAATACCCTTCGAGCTGTACCAAAGACAAGTCATCTTTTATGTAACATTCCTGCAAACAAATAACACTAAATTCAAATTTATGTTAATAGAGCTCGTAGATTAAAGTTTCAATTTCGGAATATTTAGCGTGGATGGAATTTATATTGGTACTAAGAATGGTAAAGCCATTTTGTTTTTCTTCTAGGACCATTAAAGTGCACAAAAGTAATAAGTGGCTATATGTATATGTTCTATCTGTTCATCATCATCATGATCATGGGCATTATAATTTCCAGCGAATTTGGTCCCTCTGCACCAATTTAATAAGTATATCTTCTGTAACAGTCATAAACGTAAATAGATATTATTTGCTCAGCTGACTTGCCAGCTAGCTGAGCTTAGGCATCCGTCGGCCGTCCGTCGGTGTCCACAGTTCACCTTTTTGGACTTCTTCTCCAAAACCACTGGCCAGATTCACCTCAAACTTGGTTGGAATGTACTTTGAATGGGTTTCTACCAAATGTGTTCAAATGGTCACGCTCCGGTGCTTTTTGGATTTTTTTATGAATTTGTTGTTCCTTTCTGAGCAAATCTTACAAAATTTTCTCCGAAACCACTCGCCGAAGTGCTTTGATATCACACAGGAACACTCGTAAAAACTCCTAATTCTTGATTTGTTCGCCAGGTGGCGCTGTAGTTTTGTCACCATTTTTTAAATGAAAATTTGTGTTTTCGCTATTTTCAACTTCTCCGGAACCGTCACTCAGATTAAGCTGAAACTTGGTGGATACGTTCCTTGTGAAAAGGACAATCAACTTTGTTCACGAGGTGGCACTGCTTTGGATTTTTTATTTGTAATGATTTTTTTTTTTAATTCGGGTACTTATTAGTAAATGCACCTTTCCGATTGATTACTATGTAAGTCAATGGGCATTCTAATGCTAATTCACATTTTGGACTTCTCCGAAGAAATTGTCAGTCAATTTTACTTCAAACTTAGTGGCAATGTTCCTTGAGTAGGTCTCTACCAAGTTTGTACAAATGGTCATGCTCCAGTGTTTTTTTTTGGGGGGGGGTTAAAATGTTTTAATGGGAAAGTTTTACATGGATATTTCTTGTAATTGTTACAACTTCAAAAATTTTGGCTGGATTTGTGTCAACTTTGGTAGGGATGTACCTTTGATAAGTTTCTACCTATTTTGTCCGATCTAAAATTCACAGAACCGCAAGTGTGATGAATCTCTGAGTCAGCTGAATCCCAAGTTTACAGAACCACAAGTGTAACGAATCTCTAAATCAGCTGAGCCTGGGCAGTTCATACAGCCCGCTTGTTCTGACTGTCGGCGGGAATGTGTGTGACTGACCTGTCGTAAAAGTAAATCATAATACATGTACATGAAACTTTCTGTACGTCTGAGCCTGAACCTACCGACTGTTCTTTAATCAACTAGTAAGCAAACATGACCAGCTGAGCAAGTGGTCGATTTGGCCTTCATTCCCAATGAATACAACCGTCTACACAGCATGTGATTAGGTGGTTTAATTCACAATATTTAGAAAAAAATATATATCTGTTGAAAGTGACCCATTATTGGTTTAGATAGTCGCTACCGATACCATCATGTGGAAAACGTTCCTATCACTTTAACCGTGCACGGTGGTTTTCTCCGAGTTCTTCGGTTTCCTCCACTAGGCAAGGTAGGAAGTATACGCCAACATCTGTGCCATGGAGAGTGACTCGATAAGTCAATGCTTGACTTCTTTCACAATCCATGTAAAACAAATGTGTCTATACTATACCGATACCATCCATGGAAATCACATTAAATAAACTTTTTCCCTTCTCGTGTAACGTTCACCTTGTTTTGTTCTGGGGGCCTTTAGGTTACATATTCGTTTTGACAATGTAAATCAGAGTTCATGCGGCTCTTGATGCAGATAGCCGCTGCCGCTGCCGCCGCCGCCTATATGAACCACATTAGATCTGTATAATCAGAGATTGTAAATACACGTAAATTATAACTTAACAACAAATATTATGGCTCCTATGTGTTAGGAACTTCTATTCGTTAGGAGTCAACGTTTTCATTATTTCACCGTACTACAGATTATTATCATTTCCGTGTCATAAAGAAGTTAGGATTACGTCTGTTCAGTTCATTATGACATGTATTGTGTTCAGTGTTGATGTGCCCCATTTGCTTAACTGATAATGCTACAACATTGGTTCATGGTTCATTGGACCTAGCTATATCATAAACCCATAAATTGAAGTTGGAATGGCATCTCTATCCATAAGAATTTTAAAATATTCGCAATTTAAATTTTGTGTATTTACTAAATTTGCATAATCAAAATGCTGCAACTTTGGTTCATGGCTCGATGGATGCTGCTATGTCGTAAACCCAAAAATTGAAATTGGAGTGGCATCTCAATCTACAAGATATTCTAAATTTAAATTTCGTATATTCACCTAATTTGCATAAATTGAAATGTTACAACTCTGGTTCATGGTTCATTGGATGTGGCTATGTCATAAGCCCATAAACTGAAATTAGAATGGCATCTCTATGTACAATACTTTTTAAAGATATTAAAAATTTAAACTTATGTATTTGCATTAACAAAAATGCTACAACTTTGGTTCGGGGTTCATTGCATGTGGTTATCTCACAAACCTATCGATTGAATTTTGAACATCACCTCTTTCTATAGTGGTCTTGAAGGTATTCAAGATTTAAATTTTTCAATGTCATTGTAAGCATAATTTCAAATTGTACAACTTCTGTTTACTGTCGATTAGGTTGACATGTGTCACAAATTTGTAAGTGTAAGTTGGAACTGTGCGTCTTTCTGCTTTAGTTTGGAAGCTATAGGGACCTTTTAACATTTTAATTGCCCTTTATTCCCATAGCTTTGAACATCTGATACCTTCAGGATAGAGGGCACAAGGGACAAAGGGAAAAAGAAAAAAGGAAGGAAGGAAGGAATGAAGGAAGAACAGAACAGAATGTCGGTTTTGGCACACAGATAAATGGTTGTGATGAGTGTATGGCCTAGCATGCCACTGCTATCGAGGTAGGCGGGAACCAGTCTAAAATGAGCGATAATGGGGCATATGTTTATTTCCGTTGCATAGCACCACGGCATTCACGGTGCCAATGTTGACACTCGATACGTAAACAGATGCCATGTTGACCTCAGATGATCGAATGTAATGCCTAATGCCGTAATGGACCAGACTCAGATTAGATAGATGCCTCGGTGCGTGTTTACTTTTTTACCCTAACGTGGTGTGAAAATGGCCAGCAAACGCAGACTGAAAGATGCACGCACATGTCGCATATTTTTCTCGTCTCCGTTTAACGCATGGAGGCAGAGCGGGAAGAGCTGACCCGCCGCTACTGGCCGCGCCTGCAGTCGCTGTGCAACTCCAAAGGCATTCAGTTCAGAGCTGTGGACATGCGATGGGGAATTTCCCACGAATCAAGCAGTAATAACCAGGTAGTCAGCATCTGTCTCCGAGAAATAGATCGTTCCGACATCTTCGTGGGATTCTATGGCCAGGTAAGTAATTAGTATAAAAGCCGCCAGGCGCCACGAAAAACAACAACAACAACAAAAGGTGAAAGGTGTGACACTAATTTCCCCGCGTCTCCCTCCTCCTCCTATCGATTCTATCATGGATGTACATATACATGTAGATATGCATTGGTTTATTCCTTCATGGTGTAGACCACAGTAAGGTTCAAACTTGTGGAAGGTAGATTACAATATATATATATATATATATATATCGTATGTTTATTCCACTGACAACACATCAAAGGTCATGTCATTTGTATGATAATACAGTGGTCCCTGTCACCAGTGACCCACCCCTACAGCAACAAAAATGTGGTCTTATGAGACAGGTGGTCTTTCACGACAGGTAAATTAACATGGGAAATATAGGACTTGGGAATCTGAAAAGTGGTCTCTCATGAGAGGGTGGTCACTCACGACAGGGGTCTCTCATGACAGGGACTACTGTAGTTCTTACGACATATGTCCGCACAACAAAGATGGGGGGTTAGTGGTTTAATGTAGGCAGCGTATGGTATACGCTGTCAAATTGTATCCTATTGCCTTTTTGACTGCAGTTATTTTTTAAGAATCAGATTGTCATTAATTCATAAATTTTGATGATGATAATCATAAATTATAAATTTTGAGAGGAAATTGCTCAAAAACTGTTTTATCAATTTGTACGAAGTTCGCACGAATGCGGTGAGGATGCCATGTACCTGGGAAGTCTTTTTTTGTTTCTTCATTTTCGTGTGTGTTTGGTGATATCATATTCAATTTGGTTTTGTGATAAATTTTTAAAGCTCCGAAAATGAAGTTGGCTGGGTATGCTAAAATACTTTGAACATAAATAAAGTGAAAACTCGACAGCTGAACTCTTGCAATGCCAACTGCGACTTAAGTCAAACTACTTTATAAGTAACATGAACAGCTCTGAATTATAATAAGGGTGCTAGATTCCATGTTCCTTGTATAAGCACTGGTGTACTAGGATAACTTCACCCTCGATAAATTTCACAACCCCTGGATAACTATACCCCCCCCCCCCCCCAAAAGAACAAAGAATACATATATACTTTATCTGTTTATACGGATTGGTAAACACATAAAACTCCCCCCCCCCCCTAAGTACTATGGTGCATCAAAGTTTTGTACATGTATATTATATACAAGAAAGGGCGGCTTTTTACACTTAAATAATAGTATGAGGAAACACGTGAATGAAAGTTGAGTTACATGACAGGGATCATGGAAAAGGAAGAGGTTTTCCAGGCCACAGTAACCTGAGACCAAGACATTGTCTTGGCTTCAGGAATAACTTACCACTATAAGTGCAATGTATCATCAGCATTTTTCGATCAGTTACTAAACATTCCCATTCTGTACAGTAATATATAAAAGCATGAAGAAAGAACTGGCATGGAAGTTGAATTACAAGATAGGGATAAAAAAAATGAGAAATTTTGAGGGGAGGGCAAGGATAACTTCCCCCCCCCCCTTAGTTTTACCTTCCATCTGTAATTTGTACTTGAAACACAGGAGTTTGCATTTTTTTTACAGTTTATTATAGTATGAGGTAAGATTCAAAATGGAAAGTTGAACTGCAATTAAGGGAGCATACAGAATTTAAAAAAAAAGGGGGGGGGGGAGATATGTGTGGCTAGCTGCCTTTACTTCTCTCTTTTTAGGCAAGAATTGTCAATTTTGCCAAGTTTACAATGCTGTTAGATAACCCACATAAAATCTTAATTTAAAAGAAAATGAGCTTAGGGACACTTTGGACCATGAGATGGACCATGAGGGCCCCTGTGGGGGGGGGAGTTATCTGGGGGAGGGGGGTTGGGAGTTATACTGTTACACCTGTATGCCTGTAGTTACAAAGACTATATTTGTCTCAACAGCTTTCCTTGGTGTGCTTTGGGCATATTGTACCCACAGTGAACTGTGAACTGAGCAAAGCTGTTGACGCAGTCCAAAATGTGACACTGCAAAAATTAAGGAGAAACCCAAAGTTCCCTTCAAAGTTACAGTTTCAGGCCAGTGTCACAAATTTTGAAACTTGCAGTTCTTGTATCAGTGTTCTGAGAAATTTTGATACCAAGTGTAAATGAGACCCCTTGACAGATTAACTGCCACTCATATTTGTAATTACTTATCCACAGGACAGAAAATTGTACGTCTGTACAAAGCACAAAGGATATCTTTATTGCAATAGATAGATTAACAGAGACATAGCAACACTGTTAATGATGCTGTATATATGCCCATGCAGCTCCGCAACATTAAAGTAATCAAGAGGGCCCATGTTTTAAAACTTCAAATCAAAGTTTGGTATGCATGCCTCCCACTAGAAGAAAAATTAGAAAAGGAAAAATAATATATATACAGCAGGAATTCAATTTTAGTTCTAACAGATACCAAGTTAGTGGTCATTTCAATTTATCAGACTTTTATTATGTGTCCCAAAACTCAAAAATATTGATTATTCAGGAACAATTTACCAGGCAGTCAATAAATTAGCAGACTTTTTGGTTGTCTCCCTTCAAGTCCATTAAATCAACTTTTGACTGTATATCCAAATGTACTGGTTATCAATATGCTAAGATAAGCATGGTATAGACTCAT